>JANHGB010042328.1:0-31001 GCA_026283785.1 Coracopsis vasa
AACTGTGCAGTCAGGAAGGAAAGATTACAGAATGAATCAGGGATGGGAAGGGAAGGAACTCAGGCTGAAAATATGCAATGCACACAATAGTGCTTATCAAATCATAAAAGCAACCAGCTACGTTGACTGAATTAATCTTTGGAAAATAACTTTAGTCTATCCTCTGGAATTCTCACATTCACTTACTGCTTCTGTGGGGAAGCAAGAGAAATTCTTTTTGGCCTTCTCACTAGTCAAAGTGATACAGTTGTTCAATGACTTAATTGAGGGAGGGGGAAGCAAAGAAAGATTATGCAGCAATATCAACCGTTACAACTCCTGTTTCAGTAGAACCCCCAAATGCTGCATGACAGTATCGACTGCCTCAATTTTCAGAATGTCTTCTGCAAAAGAAACTAGACATTAATTCAGAAACATCCATTTTCAAGCTACTTGTGTCTTCTCCTTCAGCCATAGTTTGCTGCTCACCTTGATTAGAGCCTTCTATCACTTATGTAAAACATACAATTTTTCAGAGCAAAACGTAGCCCAAACTCACTACTCACTTTCTTGCCTCCACTCTTGCTTCTGCATCAGCATCATGAATGCCCTTCTTGATCGTTTCAACCAAGACAGCTGCGTGCCTAGAAGACAGACATTCTTCATGCTCTTTTCCTACTCCACATTCTATTTTAAGCAGTAAAGTTTTACACTGTAATTGACATTTCTCTAAGATGCAAACACCAGCTGAGATAGCTCTTCCCAAGATGTGAAGTAAACAAAGGCTCCAGCACACTGATGACATAGCTGCACTTTCGGGGAAGGTTTAGGTAAGCTTCCTCCTTCAGTCTAAGAGACTTATAATCTACTTTTCAGACATACATCCACATATCACACTGAAAAAGTTACTTAAAAATACCATTTTTAAGGCATCTGCTTTCCTGAAATGGAAAAGCTATTTCCCCTACTATATTGGTAGTAAGAGAAAGGAAAAAGTTAAGATTAGCAAGTCTGGAAATACCTCTGGCAGCTTTTGGCCTGTGAGCTCTTAATCTCAACACATACTCGAAAAAACCCCAGCAAAGCACCTATCAGAACAACTAAAAATTGTGATGATAAACAGATTTTAATTCAAGATGGGCTTTTTTTGTGGGGGATAAAGGGTTTGTTTTGGATTGTGTTTGCTGTTGAGTTATTTTGTACATGCATACACACTGTGACATGAACCAAGTGATCTCCCCACTGCTCCCTTTCTCAGGAGCATCTTGAGGGGTTGAAAGGTAACTATGCAGCTGGATGAGCTCTTTCAATCCTTCTCTCTGGAGGTCCTGCAGTCCCCTTCCTATTACTCTGTGCTCGCAGGATACATTCTGCAGAGCTGATGCACACAGTATTTTCCTGTCTACCCAGAGAAGCTACAGTGTGCTTTTAATCATTAAAAGTCCTCCAGCTTAATCCTACATGCCCTCTCCCATGGCAAATACACAAATATCCTTCCAGGATAAAGGACAGAAGCTTCCCAGTGCATCTTTGCTGCACAGGATACATGATATAAGTGACACTCATGCTCACACATGGTGTAGAAGAGGCAGAGAGTAAGGACAAGAGACAACACAAAGTCAAGGCTGTACCATGGTTTAGTGTGAGGTGTCCCTGCCCATGGTAAGTGGGTTGGAACTAGATGATCTTAAGGTCCTTTCCAACCCTAACTATTCTATGATTCCATGATCATATAACTACTGTCTCCCTGCACTTGAGTAAGCCACATGTCCTCCTGTACTAGAAAGGCTGGCCAACACCAAAACCATAATCCAATTAAAGGATTCAGTGAAAAGCTTTCTGTCTTGAAATTCATTAGTAGCTTATTTTGGGGAAAAATTATACTGGTCCGTACCTTTCCAATGAATGTGTCTGCCACTCTTGTAACAACAGGTCTAGAAATTCAAAGGAACGCCTGGAAAGACAGAACAAGAAGTTGTAATTAATACTCATTTCTCTAATGTGCTTGTGGAATGAACAGTAACTTTATTCTTTCCCCCTGAGGGAAACAAATACATAAAATATAAGTACATTTATCTGGCAAATAAAGGCATTGGTTGCCTTACTGCAGAGTTAAAGTATTCTGTGGAGAAAGCACACATGCAGGCTAACTCACTCTGAGCTTCAAAAAACAGATGTGGTTCAATTAACCATCCTATTGCTCAAGTCATACTATTACACATATGCTTTGCTAGTTTATTAGCCATAAAATAACACACAAAAGCCAATCCAAGTGTTCAAGTACCATGTCCTTGGAAAAATCAACATGCTGAAGGTGCCCCTCGGACATGACAACGCCATCACACCCTATCTCAGGTAGCAGCCACTGCCCCAGTCCCACAGTCCCCAGCATGGTAGGATTATTATTTTGGGCACACTATCAGACAGCCTAGCTCCAGGCACAGACGTTACTAAGTTCTGCTGGTATCAG
Organism: Coracopsis vasa; assembly: GCA_026283785.1. Lineage (NCBI taxonomy): Eukaryota > Metazoa > Chordata > Aves > Psittaciformes > Psittacidae > Coracopsis > Coracopsis vasa. Next base: position 2,450 of record JANHGB010042328.1, read on the forward strand.
GAGAGCAAAGTGCTGGCACACAGTCCATGCAGAACACTGCAGTGCTGCCACAAGAGCTAACCTCACAAGGTCTGTCAGCTCTGGCCCAAACAGCCAGTAACTCATGGGCTCAGGCTGGTTCTTTGCAGAGACACATGTGGCTGTTTCATGCTCTGCCAATGCCTCTCCATACCAGTGCTGTTATTCTCATTAGACTGAGCAACACAGTTTCAACTACAGCTGCTTCTTTTATCTTGTGGTTTTAAATCAGAAGGTACTTTTCCCAAGAAGCGTTAGGAACATTTTAAATCAGAATGAAATCTGCAGAAGGATACAGTGTGTGTCCCCCAGTATGGCAGAAAGGACCATTCCTCAACATCCTCTGATCTAACTCTGTTGAAATAACTTTTGTAGTTTACTGTATAACACAGATTTGTGTATTCAGATGTAGTGGCAACAAATCTTCAAACCTCTCTATTTCCAACATATGATCATCAAATCTAAAAATAAACAGCTTTAATGATTTGGTGTTTATTACATACTCACCTCCTAACTGCAACTGATTTTGAGGTACAGTTGCTTGTTATTAAAGGTATGAGTCGTGGCACATGAGTATGCTAAGACAAAAAAGGACAAAGCAGTTAATGACAAAAGCATTCCTGAATTTGTACTGCACTACTTGAGTCAAACAAAATTAACAACATAATAAAAACTGCAGTCATTTAAAATGCTTACTGAAACTAAATGTAGGTTCTGTAACAAGAGACTTCTGCTAGCACGTCGATTGATTAAACCTATTCTTTTCCAAAAGGTCAAGCAAAAAGTATTTCCAACGCCATCAACAATCACATCATCATATGCAGTATTTAGCTGTCAGAAGTCATGTAAGAAGGCTCAATGTAACTGTCTCCCCCAAGGGGTTGTAAGTTGATGTTGGTTTAGGTTTGCCACAGAAGAAAAAGCCACAGACACAGCAGTCTTACAAATAAGCTGTGAAGCAAAAAGTAAATCAATCAATCTGAAACTATGGGCATTCTTTTAGGGATCAATACTACTAGTGCTACAAAGACCATCCTTTTAATGCAAAACATGTCAATAAAATGAAAGCATTCACATGTAATATAAGCAAGCTCATGTGCGTAAATGATGTGGAAACACCGAACATCCTCAGGGGAAAAGAAAACTTGAACTACTGTAACGTAAGTCGGTAAGATAAACTACATGAAAACCAAATGCAACACTTAAATTCAGAATTAAAGCAGCCTTGCTTCAGCTTAATGAACTGTAGACACAAAATACTAACATTTTAATTCCACGTAAGAGTAACATGGTTCAGCAAATCCATTTTAGTTAATTTCTTTATTTCTTTCTTGATTAAATATATAAGATAACTTCTAAACCAGTCCCAAATACAGTGTGAAACTGTAGGCTATTAAAACCTGCTTGAAAAGTACAGTGCTGAACAATTCCTACTATTTCATGTATCATACTTTCTCCCTAGGTTATTGTCACAGGATGTAAACACACAGATCACCAAAGAAGCAGAGCTGATTGTGAGCTCTCAAGAGTACTGCTAACTTCAGAAGCAGGAGACAATGAATCCAAAAATCTGAAGAGCCCAACAATTGCATTTGCTCGTACTGATATCCTTTCACACATGGTTTTAGGGTTTTGTTTGTGTTTTACACAGTTTTAATTTGAAAAGCAGTAAAAGACTGCCAGAAAGGGAACAATATGTCATATCAGGGGAAAGGATAAGATGGTTTTACAGATGGAGAAACCTGTATGTTCCAAGTCTTTGGAGCTACTGACATTGTAATTTCTAGAAAATGTTTTGCAAAGGAATCAAAGCCTCAGGCTTGCTTTCATTCGGCTTTCAGACTGCACATTTCAGACTGCACATTTCATCTGCTACCCTTTGAAGCTATCAGGATACATACTTCCTCCCAACCCACTTGGCAGCTCAATTGCCACACGTGAATCCCTCCTCCCTCTGCAAATATTTTTCTGCCACGCCACTATCCCATCATGATACCTCCCCCCACTTTCCCCTTTTAAATTGGTTTCCTGATTTACTAAGAGTCACGAAAGGGAAGTCAGAGTACAGTAAGAGCTATCTGGAAAAGAAAGAAGAAATCCAACAAAGGCACGAAGATGATGGGGCTCTTCAAGATCCCTGGTATAACACAGCCTCCCTCTTTTTCTGTAGACCCATCATTTATCGGTTGGGTATTTGAACACCATGGGTAGGATTTCTCCCTTTTGTATCTCCAATGTTAAATTACAGCTAAGAGTAACAGAAGCTTAAACAAAATCAGGACAGCTACAGCCAATGTACAGGTTTGTCTCCAACTGACCTGAGCCAATGAAGCCAATTTAATTTCATCAGTGAGTTTTAATTTCATGCTGCTTTCCTGATGCCTGATTTGTTCCCGTAAACAAGACAAGGTTACTTTCTTACATGCCTGAGCTCATCTGCTACAACGACACATGGTATCATTATCTTACAACTTTAGTCACTCTGTGTAAGGTGTATTCCTCCCTCCACTCTCAACTCTGTGCCATCAGCCATCTCACTGTATGTTTTAAGAGCCTGGGATAAAAATACCAGTGGATCTTAGCCCAAGTGTTGATGCAAAGGTAATGCTGAAGTCTCAGAGCACATTCTCAGAGTCATGGGCAGACTGAGTAAGTACAGATTCCAAAACATACTGAGGATGGCAATAAAAGGTGTGAGTGATGAAACCACTTTGGTTTCCAACAACCTGAACAATTAAAACAATGGATGAAATCGTGGTGAATACCAGTAAGTGCCTAGCATTAAGAACACCACAGCTTTTCATGTAGAAACTACAGGCAACATCTCACTTCTATTTGAAAATATCAGTATAAGTCCCAAAAATCTAGCTAAATATCTTGTCTCAGACACCAGTCAGTAGCAGATGCTTAAGGAGCAGACAATAAAACTCACCTAGTATACAGTATTCCTTTCATCTGTATGCTAGAGCTTTAAGGACTCAGTTTATAAAGTCCTTAACCCAAAGATTAAAATCTCTATTGGGCTTCTCTTCCATGAACTTGTGCTTTCTGAACTGATCTGCTTATGTCTGGCTTCTTCAACACTTTATCATTAACTCCATGGTTCCAATTTGGGTTTAATATGATGTTTATTTTTTTTCTTATAAAAATAGTTTTGTTATTGTTAGGAAAAGAATCATCTTACTAGCTCCTTAATTACCAGCTTAACTTTGTCTGTAAAAAGGCAGTTAGAAGCACTTACCTTTGAAATACATCTGCCTTTTTTTACAATGAACACATTACAAACAAACCATGAAAACAGACTTGCTTTTCATACCTATTCCTCCATCTTTATTATGATAATGCTGCCAGCTGGTTTCAATGATAAATAATATTTGCCCATCTGTGACATAAAACTACTTTTCCATTATAGAGTGATTTATAATCCTTTATTTCAGAAATGTTATCTCTGCTAAGAGCCACTACATGAACACTCCCAGTAGGCAAAGTGAGAAAGGAACACCTACCCGAATAATGAATCTAATGGCTGCACAACCAGAAGTTGCCATCACTTTGGCGCTGTTGGGAACCAGGTTAAAAAGAGTAGGCACAATAGCTTCAGCCCCATGATCAAATTTGTTTCCCAAAACAGTTGAAAGGTGGCTAGTTAGGAAAAAGAAATAAAACTTGTTAACAAAAGCCAATTTCTCAGTCTTAAAATAACAAAGTTGACTGTACATTTTAAAGATTAATCTTTCAGAACAACCGAACTTAATTTCATGATTCCCAAGTCCCCTCCTCATTAGAAATGCAGGATTTGTGGAACATTTTTGCTACTTAGCAGACACATCAAAAGAGTGAACAGTAATAACTTTATTTTGCAATGAAAAAGAAATATCATGATTTGAAAGGCTAAAATTCTCGTGTCCACATAAAATATCATAGTGCTTCTGCTTGTTTAACACACTTTGAGAACACACAGATCTAAAAGTCTTATGAAAATTAGTGAGATTTCTCCCTTTTGAATGTAGGCAAAACTACTGAACTTATCATAATGAGCCAACCATTACATTTGACTCCCTTGTTTATTAAAGGTTATGGTTTCAATTTTGGCAAATTGTACAAACAGTAATTTAACTGTCCAGTGGTGACAGAAAATGCTTTTTCCATACAGAAGCTATAAAGAATTTGCAGTCAGCAGCAAATGACACATGAAAATTTATCTAAGTTTTAGGGATCAAGAAGAATTCCAGGCTTTTAAGCATGGATATGAACATTCCCACAGTACTTTTAACACTACTCCCGACTTCACGTTGGGAAAGGTTATTTTCTCAAAGCCTCGATCTCCCTGGCAAGGACAGTTGCATGCTCCAACAGGTCTCCAAGGTAGCAATGGTGCTTTTACCCCTGTCCTTGAATTCAGTGAGTGCCCAAGATGATAAGGGTGAAGGTCTTATTTCTGTGAAGCCATGGCTTCTAAAATTACCATGGACATGAAGGAAACCACCTCACCAAGACATGCAATATTCAAACCACCATAGGGCAGCTCACTTCGTTATTACAAGTAGTCGCAGTGAAGTCCTGTGCCAATCACCAAAGCATGAGTGCTCCTAAGACTAGCCCCCAGTATTACAGTGCAAGTTAATACAAATACTGTAAGTACCGCTAAGTACAAAGCGCAATGATGGGAACTTGCTCCCCACGTACAATCTGTTACAGGGTTATCAATGACATATATGCCCTAAGAGAGCAAATCCCTTTAAATGTTTCTTTTTCTCTCTAGCTTCAGCTACTGATTTGATTCTTTCTCATTCATAGTGTACAGCAGCCCCACAGGATACTCTTTCCTGCAGCACTGCTAAGGCATTTTAAGTCAAATTAATCATTCAATGCAGCACCGTACACAAGCGCACGCAAGCGGTACTTACGCTACAGTAATGCAGGCTTCTCTAACCACCTGGGATCTCAGGTCCTTGGCCGACAGCTTGAAAGCACCATCCAACAAACGTAAATGCTGGAAGAATCCATCATACTGTGCAGCTCCAGCAACAAGCAACGACCGAATTTTCTTCAGCTAGAAAAATGTAAGGCATTTCATTTAGGACACCACCAATATGCACCGTGAAATAAAAAAGCAACAACTTCATTGCAAGCAAATGCTTTCAAAACTCAAACTCAAGCAAAGCATCGTCTTGAAATATATACCAGTAACTTTGAAAAATGTAAAAAAATTCTATTACTTAAACTCCAGAGCTAAAAAGTCTCATATCCCAGTCTATAAATGTACTAACACATAAACGCTGTTCAAATACCTGCTTCTGAACACTAAAACGCTATAAACCTGATAAGAAATATAAATGCTACACACACACATATTAATCCTGCAAGTGCAACTTCTTAGAGCCACACTACAGAGGTACTACTGCTGGCAGTTCACCTGCAAAATATGCAGGTTTGCATCAAAAAGAAAGCCCGAGGAAGTTGTGGCTGCCCCATCCCTGGCGTTGTTCAAGGCCAGGCTGGACAGGGCTTTGGGCAACAGTGTCCAGTGGGAGGTGTCCCTGTCCATGGCAGGGGGCTTGGAATTAGGATCTTAAGATCTCTTCCAACCCTAACCATTCTATGATTCTATAATGTCAGCTGAAACTTACATGACATGATGGCTTGTAGAAAAGCTTCCACTTAAATGTCAGCAAAAAAGTATTTAGGCCTTTTTAAAACACTTGCTCAAACTCATTTTGCATACAAGATGCAAGGTTTGTAAAGGAAAACTTTGTCAATTATCTTCAATTACTCTTGCTTTAAGAAAAGTCATTTAAAACACCCAGCTGCCTCTCCTTTCTGAAATACACCCAGACCTGAAACTGTCCAAGTTTACCGCATTAGTCCGTTGATCCCAATCATGCTTGTCATCCGAGAGAATTTCCCTGATTTTGTTCAATGTTTCTTCAAGTTCTCGACTAGAATAGATCTGAAGTATTAAACAAACAGAAAAATGAGAGACTGTCAATATCCAGCTAACCTGAAGGAAAGGAAGTTGAGAAGACTGAAAATACAATAGTAATTACGAGAATCTTGCCCCCAAAGTTCCAGAGAAACTTAAAGTTCCCTCACCCCAGACTGAGAACAAGCTAAAGAGGGTATGAAGCAAATACTGATCAGAAGGTTGATCTGCCCAGAGTTTTTTCTAAAGCATATTTTCAGCTAAAGATTTCTAATATTTTAGATGAAAATTTGTTTACATAAACCCATTGGGCAAAACACAGTTGCCCATACACAGGCATATGGGGCCATTTCAGACACAGCCAAGACATCCACATGGGGCTGGCCAATACAATTCAGAACTTCAAGGAAACTCATAACCTTTTAGAGTGTAAGCTTCAGGCCAGCATGGCAAGTGAATAGCCATGCCTGATGCTCCCACATGACTTATTTAGGTCCAAGACACAATTTTTCCATATGCAAGAGCACAGACAATGCAGGGAAAGTAAGAGATTAGGACACTTTGCTTTGCATGAATTCCTGAAAAGCTTTGCCGCTGGTCTCTTGAACACACTGTGCTGCATGCATGTATGCATCTTTTATTATAGTGAGATTTAGGACCATCTTTCTTCTGTTCTAAACTTCAGATGAACATATATTTTCTACAAAATACCTTATTTTCCTGGGCAATTTGAAATTACTACAAGAGTTATTCCAAATACAGTCTAGTTTTCCACAACCAGAAGCAAGAAGTTGGACAGCAAGAAATCATTATTCTCAAGACCTCCTAGTCAGCAGGTCTTTCTTACATTCTCATTCATGAAATAAGTGAGCTATTTTGGGGCCAGTTACACATTTCTCCCGTCTCCTCACCTCACCTTGAAGGAGGCTACTAAAGACAAGTGTGTCTTTTCCTCCATCTCTCGCAGTTTAGGGATGAGCTACCTTCTTAGGTCATCTAGCAGTCAGAAAAACCACATATGCTGGTCAAGAACATACAGTTACCCCACTTTTGTTCTTGCAATGCTATAAACCGGCTGCAGTGACTAGAGAAGTCTGCTTGGGACTGCAAATACTGTGGCACTGAACTACAAGCAGCACATTTTCTGCGCTGTGGAATATAGCTTTGTTCAACATAATGGGGATATATAATATTAAGACTTCCACGGTTTTGCCCTCTAAAGAATGCTGAATTTTGGAGAGGCAAAGAAACATTAAGCTCTCACAGCGTTAAGACAAAGATCTTCTTGTGACAGGGATCATGGAGTTAAGAGTGTCCCTTCATAAAAGCAGAAAGTATTTCTGCCTGCAGAAGGAGATCTAACAAACAGCTATGCTATCATCTTAGGAAATAAAAATAGAACAAAAGTATGTATCAAGAAAAAGGAGTCACACAGAATCCTTCTGGTGTTTGGGAGCTATGGCTGAGTGAGTTTTCATTTGTCTTCCACACCTCTGCTACTCAAGAAAAACTTATTCAAAATAGGTCGAGGAAGATACAAGCAAGTTAAATGACTCAACCGTGTGAAAGCACCAAGTATGTACAATTCCCACACTTCAAGAACAGAAATTAAAGTCTGATCTTTCAACTAAGAACTCGGAATCCAACAGGTTCATTAGTATTTAAATAAGGCACTACATTTCTCGTTTTGAAGTACTGCTAGAGATGAGGACACACATGCTAGATGCACGTCATTCCAATTCAGGCACATCTGAAAATACAATTCTTGCTTTGTAAATTATTTGCCTATACTATTATTACTCGGTTATGCCTTAAAATTGCAGTCCTAAATACTTCAAGCATCATGGAAATATTTTCTTATTAAAATTCAACCATAGAATTATTTGCAGTACCCCCTGGAAAAGATGAAGAAAAGCAATAATGTATTTTAGCTGAAACACAATGTGATAATTAGCAGGACAGTAATGAAAAAAGGTGGGTTTTGTAACTAACTGGAGCTTCCCACAGTAAAGAGCTTCCCATAGAGACTGTAAATTCAGACGGAGAAGTAACACGTGCTTAGAAGACTGTAAAACTACAAAAGTTTGAAAGTAGGCTAACACACAGCATTACAAATAGCATATTTCTCCAAAGAAACATGAGTATACACAGCCTCTTTACCTGTACAGTAGGAACATCTGTAAATGCCTTAATAAAATCATCCTCATCCACAGCTCCAGCTCCTCCTTCTTTCGAGGAACCTAAAAGAAACGTAAAACACTGTTGAACAGTATGCAGTGTACGGAGGTTTTCAAACTGTCAGAAGCACCTTTCACAACACTTGTTTTCAAACATTTACTACAACTTAGAAAAAACCTGAACATTCACCATGTCTAAAATTGCAAGACCTTGAACTCTCATTTCACCATGAATAAGGAAGAAGTTAAACTGTCCCCCCAGATTAACAATTCTGAGCAGTTTCCAATTTGACAAAGTTAATGGTTTCATTTTATTATTTCTTGAACCACAGAATCAATCAGGTTGGAAAAGGACTTTAAGCTCATCCAGTCCAACCGTTCCCCAGCACTGCCAAGGCCACCACTACCCCATGGCACTGAGGGCTCGTCTTCAGGGTGTGTGAACACTTGCAGGGACAGTGACTCCAGCCCTGCCCTGGGCAGCCTGTTCCAATGCCTGAGCACCCTTTGGGGAAGGAATTGTTCCTCAGCTCCATCTAAACCTGCCCTGGTGCAGCTTGAGGCCATTTCCTCTTGCCCTGTCCCTTGTTCCTTGGGAGCAGAGCCCAGCCCCCTCCTGGCTCCATCCTCCTCTCAGGCAGTTGTAGAGAGCGATGAGGTCCCCCCTGAGCCTTCTCTTCTCCAGACTGAACCCCCCCAGGTCCCTCAGCCATTTCTCATCACACTTGTGCTCCAGGCCCTGCACCAGACAAACGGTCCCCATGCTTCCTGCTTTTGCTTGGCTTCAGTGATGCAGGTAGCAACCATTCTTACATCCCTTCCCTCTGCCAAATTCCAGCTTCATTTCTCTTGTTTCCCATTAGGGTCAGAAAGAGACTGTGATGCCTCCTAAGAGACCATGTCTTTCCTGCCTCCTGCCCGCACTCACTGCTTGATTTCCCCTCTCCTCCCTTGGGTGACCAACAAGAAGGGTGTCACACTTGAAGAACAGCAGCTTCTACACAAAAGCAGCTGAACTGTGGGTCCCAGTCTGCACAGTTCAACCTCACACTTATTCTCTAAGCTTTCCCACTGCCCCAGGTAAACCTGGGCTGTGTTTGCAGTCAAAGCAGTTATAGAAACACCCCCCTGTCCAGCTCCACGCTCAGCCCCTCCCCACATTAAAGTCATGTCCTAGTTCTTGGTTTGCATCAAGAAGGCCTTGTTAGGGTGCTGAAGGGATCCTGAAGCAAGTGTCAATGCTGGTTAGGAAGGGACAGAAGAAAGTTCTGTTTCACCTGTGATGGCACTTTTCTTGTGTGCCATGGTGTTCTTGTGTGCCCTACAGGATCCTTTTGCCTCGTGCTTCCCAGTTGACCTGAGAGCAGGCAGTAAGAGTGAGGTGCATTTCTCAGTGTCAAAGTTCCAAGAACTTCAACGAAGAAAGCAAGGACATGGTGAAGGGAATTTGTGTTGGAGAACCTGAACCCCACTGATGAGCATTCTCCTTCTCAGAGCACTCATCTCCATGGGTGCTCCCCAGTGGGGCTTAGGCATTGCATCACCTGCAGGAAGCTCCCCAGAACAGCTCAAACACACGACTAAAACTCTGTCCTACCAGAAATGTTTTCTCTCCAAAACCTTCCATGACACCTGTGCAAGTAATAGGGCAGTTACTTCTGCATGAGGGAAGTGATGGAACTATTACCACCTACCAGCAAAGATGTCCCAGATCCCAAGCAAAAGGATCAGGGAAGAACATTAACAGGTAACCTGCTGGCTTCACACTGGCATATGCTTGTCAAATTTCATTACAATCTTGTGTAGGAACTAAGGTAACCCTAAAAGAGAAAATAATTTGAAAACAGTGTCTGGATTTCACTTCTGGTTACCAAGAAATCCCTTTCTGTAGTGAATGAACTCAAGTTTGCTTTAAAACCAAAGAATATCTTCCTAAGATCCAGGCTGTGCTAGAAGTCAAAAACTCCCAAGCACAAAGTGAAGCTTGGCAGAATCCTTAAGTATCTTCAATAATCAAATCAGGCAGCTAATACAACAAGACAGGTTAACTGCATGGAGGTAACCAGAGCAGGAGAACATTTCCGTCTCTAGAGGGGAAAAAAATAACCTCTGACAGCAAATGTGCACTCAGGAACAAGGGTCTTGTCTCAACTCTTTCAGAGTGAGGCCAACAGGATAGATGGCAGAATGTCCTCCCTAACTCGCAGAGCACAGCTGAAATGGGGCATTAGGCAGAGAAGGCATGTATTTTACTAGATCTAGAAGAAATAAAAACCGTAAGGAATAAGCATTTAAGGCAGAGGGGTCAACTAAACGAAAAAGGCAGGTATTCCTGAGAAATCAAACTCTTGATGGCTGCACCTTTAAAAAACATTTCACAGTTTACAGTCCCTGACCTCCTATTGATAGTGGAGGGAATTATGTCTGCTCTGTTTGTATACTTGGGCAGTATGGAACATGAGGGTCCACTACTACTACAAATTTGCTGGCAAACTGATTAGATCTCAACACCTCTATGCACAATGAGATCTCTCACATGCTTTTGTGGCCGCTTAGTGTAAAACCACTGAAGTGGTATCTAGCAAAATTTGGACATGATGCCTGCACTAAGATACAGGAACACCTAAGAGATTTTGACAGCCTTAGCTCAAGGATGTTGTAAAGAGATGCTCTACATAGCACATTTATACATGTGTATCTCCAACACCATCTGTCATAAATGGCAATGGCAGCCAGAAGGGAAAGAAGACGTAATAACCACCTACTTCTTCTCCAGCTAGACAGTAGAGGGAACAAGTCCTTCCACACGGTGAATGAGTATCAGACCAGCCAAGAAAAGGAGGAGGAAAAGATCCTGTTTGTACCCAGAACACACCCTTTGCCACACAAACTTGTACAGCTCCTAAAGGAGAACATGCCCTGGTCAGAGCATAATTTTATACAGAAAAATCTTGAGAAGACATCATTTGGCACAAGGGTACCATGCTGAACTAGGTGGTACAAAGAGATGCCTGGATGTTCAACTCATAACCTAGTATGTCCCTTCCAAAAAATTCCAACATGCAGTACATACTCAAGGAAAGTAAATGGAAACGAAAGCTTAAGTAGCCAGAAGGTTACCAGAAAACCTCATTTTTAAAGGTTAAAACAGTTCTCAAATGGTCAAAGAACTTCTTTTTAAAAAATGTTTAAAATTGTATAAACAAGGTTTCTCTTCTTACCAAAATAGTTTAGTCAAACCTAACCCACTGTGTTAGTCACAACGTAGTAAACCTCTAAGAAGCTCACACTATGTGTTTCTTTGCAAGCTGATAAAATATGAAGACCAAAGTGATCTTGTGACATGAGAGGCAAAAAGCCCTCAAAGCTGCATTAACAGTTTATACAGGTCCTGTATTATTATTATTTAGTTACATAAATACACAAAACACCACTGTTACAGCAGGAAAAAAGTACTCTTCATTCCCTTACATTGCTTACCAATTTTCTGCAAGGGAATAAACTTACAGAAATCAAGTATTACAAATTGACACATACAGGCCATGAACATACAAACACAGAAAATGCTTGGATCTCAAGTATTCATTGTGCACTCCTGTACACTATAAAGATCAAAAGGAGATGAAGTTCCCTTTCCTAATTAGTGTTTTCTTTAGTCTGCTTCAAGGTATTACTTTGAAAAACAAAAAACAGCATTGACTATGTTTTCTAGCACCTTAGAATCATCCAATAACGCATCCTGAGGAATAAGAGTAGATCCTGCATCTAAGGATTTATTACTTTAAGGAGAGAAAGAGGAACAACAGACTCCTACTTAAACCCCATTTGACACAGCCCAGGCACACAGCACTTCCCACCTTCCCCAGTCTCAACAACTAGCTCACTTCTACAGACCACTTTTCTTTGAAAGTAATAGCCCCAGAAAACAGTTTTGTTGCCTCTTTGCTGGTAATAATAAAAGGTTATGTGGTGGGGTTTTGGCAGTTCACACCTTTTCAGTTATCTCTGAAAGAACACCCACTGCTATTTCACTAATCTTTCTCCTCCAAAGCTGCATGATGCCATATGCACATCAAAATAAAGTGTGAAGTGCGTGCCTTCTCTTTAAGTACAAGTCAAAAGTCTATACTGCACGAGGAGAAAGGATATTGTCCAACCTTTCCCTTTACTTCCCACTCTCTTCATAGGTATGTTTATCAGTTCTGTTTGCAAAGTCATTTCTTCTGTAGAGAGTAACCAAAAATGACAGAACTCAAGCTGCTGTTTCCCAGTTCAGGAAAAAGACTTTTACTACACTAACAAGATGTATCAACAGTCACACACATACAGATGCCTTCAGAACTTCTCATGCTTTTGTCAGGCTTGACTCCCCTCCACAAAAGCAACAGCAGAGCTGTATGGAATTCCCATTTCAGACAGTACTGCCTACAGTCTCAAACCTGACGTATCTGACAGATCACACACAATTTGAGGAGCTGTTTTGCTATTTATTACCTTCTCAGAACAAGCCGTGATTATGTATTTCTTAGAGGTAGCTGTCTTGAGTGTTGATGCCTTACAGTGAATGCTGCATGTTCTTAACCTTACCCACAGAGCGCATAATCCTTTGCCCAAGTACAGGCAAGTTCAACTACTGCAATCCTTATGGCAAGAACACTGTAAGCAATTCTAGAGGGCTGTGACCCTGCTGCATTTAACATCTTTAAGTGCTCAGCAGATAACTAAAATCCAGAGCCTCATCAACTGGCTTCTTCTTAAATAAATGCAATTCACATTACTCTATCTGTGGATTCAGCCCACTAAACCTGCTGAGCCTCCCACGGCTGAGACCCAGAACAGAAAAGCATCTGAAGAAGAGGAAGAACAATCAACACAAGTCATTTATCTACATTATCTGTTAGTTTTCATCCTAAGCTTTACTTATTCTTACCCTTCAAGCACTCTGTTTAGACAGGATCACAAAGAGACCTGTAAGTCCAAGTTTCATTTCACTAAGCTGGTGAGAATCCACTGAACATAACAAACAGACTTGATATGGGAGTAAATTACCAGCTGAAGCAGCTCTGAGGTTTAAAGTGGGTTTGTGTTTGGCGTTTGTTGTTTGGTTGTTTTTTTGCTGTTGTGTTGTTGGTTTGGTTTGGTTTTGGTTTAACTCAAGTTCAGTGACTCTGGGGATGGAGACTTCCTGCAGACTACTGAGAGAGATCACATCTTCCTAAGTTAAATTTAAGGATTTCTAACATTTTGTGAGGCTCCAGGAGTCTTTTTTTGAAGGAAGTGTTTTCCAGTCATAAGGCTTTCAGTTCAGCATTGAGAAGAGCTCAGCACCAGGAGGGTACTGTATGCAAGCAAAGAAATTACCTCGTCTTTTGCAGAATCAGTTTTCTCACCCAGGAATTAATTCCTGTGGCAGAGCTCTTCCCCTCTAACTGAAACATTTGAAATCTTTCCATCATATCACAGTAACTTTGGACTGCTTCACTTCCTGCACCACCTTGATGCTCTCTCCCCACAAAGCTGTATATCATGAGATAATGAAACACCAGGACAACGCTATATGGGAGAAGGAAGATGTCACGAAAGTCATACTGGACTGGTATTTCTGTTTCGAAACCAAGAAATGTTTAATCAAAGCTTGTTTAATTGTTTCATAAAGCATACAAGGCCTGGTCTTAAAATGCTTGGTATGTATTTGGTAGCATGTCCAATTCTTCCTCCTACTTCTATGGGTCTTTTGACAAAAATTTCCCTGTTAAAAAAGGGGATCTCTGGTACAGAAACTTGGGAGTAACACAAACTCTAAAACTTTGTTTCACTCTTTGTTTTCAAACCCTTTCTTCAAATGCATTTCCCTAAGATATTTGCAGCTGGTTTCTGATAACAACATGCATCACAAATCAAATGTTAGTAAACTTTGAACAGGGTATTGCCACACAAATGTCTTTTATCCCTCAGAAATTGAATTGCATGCAGTATCTTACTGAGCAACACATCTAGAGTAAAATGATGGGGATTGCCATTTTCTTCTGAAACAAACCCCACCACCACCACCTACATCTCAACTAATTCCAAAGCTTTGCTTCTCATCTATCAGAGACTAAAGGAGAAGACGCAGATCACACTGGATTTAAAAAGTACTGTTACTCTTTTGACTTTGTGGAATAACAAACACTGACCTGTACATGAGGAACTGTCAGCAGCTTCAGCTCAGCACAGGGTAAGTGGGTAGCATAAGCTCAAGCACTTACTCAGCTTTTTGTACAACAGATTAACCGGCAGCCCCTGCTCACTCCTAATGACCGCCCTCTATCTAGCACGAGTACTTCTGAATAGTGAATTACAGTGGGGAGTGGCTAAACTGAGAATAAAATGAACAGGCCAAGAAGTTTCAACGAGCAAGCTTCCTGCTCCTATTCCCTGTGTAATTGTGCTGGTGTAACTGTTAGTGTCACTCACTGGCTTTGCTCTACAAGTTAAGAAACAGATCATGCTGCAAATTGCCACAGCTCTGCCAACAAACCTCAGAGGAAAACCAAACCATGAGAAGCTTTAGTGATCCTAGCTCTGACAAGTTTCCATCAACAGAATTCCATCTGCCTTGTGTCCATTTTCTGAGGAGAACAACAATTGCATCTGTAAACAAATAATCTGCAATCTTCAAAGACCAATCTGTTGTTATAAACTTGTTTGTATACCCCTTGTGCAAGCACACACCTTGCCTACCAAACCTTGCACATAAAACACAGGAAACCAACTGGGAGGTTACCTGATGGGATTGCTCACCACATCTGCCTGATGGCAGTTATTACATGCATACAGGGGAGAGAGGAGGGATGAGATGGACAGCAGAAGGAACATGTACTGGGCTCTTCAGCCGCTGCAGCTCATAATATATTAGCTCAAGCAAAAATGCTTTTGACTGAAGCTGAACTGCCTTTGACAAACACACCGGGCAGAAAGTTAGGATCAGAAAGCCCATTCAGTTGTTCCAACACAAGGCACAGGATTTTTTTGAAGTAAGTTTCAGAAATAGAATATATTTTTAAGCCACCAGATACAACACTAAACCCAAATAAGCCTTTTATTTTTTTGGCAGAACCTTAACTGACAAAGCCTTCACGTTATTTTAAGCCAGCTTAGAAGCAATTCAAGATATAACCAAGTGACCTGCAGAGTAGAAAAGCTTTTGCTAGAGAGCCCACTTTGAGAAAACTGACAGATGAACTCTGTCATGTCAGCCCCAGTGACTGACATTCATTCTGAACCAATGTGTCCACCTCTGCTCCTCCAACACCAAAGTCTTTGTCCCTGAGGCACTCAAAGTCATTCAAGCTGAAACAGCTGAAAACCTGAACAAAATAGCAAAATACCTTCAAATACCTTTCTAATACCTTCTGTTCCTTACTTTATCTGCCTACGCTGGAAATGTGGCAGACAGGGTTAGAGAACTTCCCTAGAGATCCCACCTGTATCACACCCGTGTCATTAAAAGATTCCTCCTACATGCCAGAGATGCTGCACATGAACAGAAGATTCCGCCCAGCAAGTGAGTGCGCAGTCTGTGAGCAGAGCTCTCCATACGATTACTCACTGCAGGGAAGAACAGGAGCAGGGAGGAACAAGAAGAGATAAGGCATGAGCTATGCTGACAAGGAAGAAGGTGGTGTGGGGTGTGCAACTACTAGGATAGCCCATCTCAATAGTCCTTGAGGTGTGCCACATCAGTCAGGGGCAAATATAGGACTCGTGTACCAAGATGAAGCACAAAATAATTCTTATATGGACTGAAGTTTTCCAGTTACCTGATATTTACCTAAAAGGAGATATTTTTAATATCTTTTCAACAAACATCAAATTTTAAGGATGTTTTTCAGCTTTAAGAATGAAGACCATTCTAAAACTGAGGGTTATTTCAAATAATGCCACCATCAAACCATGAATTGGCACATTGAGGACCAGATCCTTGGAATAGTTTAAGAAGGCAACATCACCATTTTTATGTTGGAAATCAAAAAAAATGCTTTTTGCATACACACATCATTGTTTTTTGATAGGAAAAAAAAGCCCAGCTTTTTGAAGAACAGTTATTCTGACATTTAAATGAACAACATCCCCTTTGCTGCTTTGTTACTGGCTGATTCATCCACAAGCAACACAGGCTGTTTCAGAAAGTGGAGCCATGTTACTAGTGTTGAATAGTAAACAAGTTTAATAAGTCAAGTACACTACGGACTTAAAAAGAGCAATGAACTGTAGGTAAAAACACAAGACGTGGCATCTTGCTACTGAAAACAGCAGCATAAAGTAGAAAGTATGTCTTTTTCCAAATTACAACACTAAGAATAGCGTTCCAGCCTTACAGAGGTTCTCATAAAACATACAATGGGAAGTTAATACAAACTTGTGCCATGATTATAGCCAAAGAGATCCATGAAGTCTCAAGATAAGCAGAATAGGATACCCTAGCTGCACTTTCAAAGACCATGGTTCTCTTGAGGAATAAAGCTCCCTAAACCCAGCATTTTGTCCTGCAATGACAGTGTGCTTCTAGACACTCGTCCTGTGCACATACATTTCTCTAGCAGCCATATTTCTGACTACTGTCAGATAGGACAGTGGACTATATAGACCTCTTGTCTGACCTAGTATCACTGCTCATATGAGTAACACATGGGAAACTCCTCACTTCTGGAAGAGTCTATGACTTGACTGACTAAAATACATTTGCTATCTACACTAATGTTTTTTAATATGCTAGGAGATGCAGGATTTGTAAATACTATGTAGAAGAGTAATGCTCTCTTAGTGCAGACAGTTAACATTTCTATCTGCTCACAAGCTTGTTACTAGACAGAACTAGTTTAAGCACTGGTAACCTCAGGAAAAAAAAAAAATGTATGGAGATGGAGGCAAACATTGAAAGATAAAAATAATGAGCAGCAGAAGTAAAATGAAGACAAATACTAGCTGCTAAAAATGAAAACAGTGGTAACGGCCTTGCTGACCAATGGTGACATACAGAAAATGCTAAAAAGGAAAAGATAGAGGGTCAGCTCAAGGAAAACTTGAAAGGAAAAAAACCACCAAAGAAGTAATTCTAGGAAGCATACAGTACATGTAATAAAAGAAATCTGTGCACAAGCACATTAACAGATCTGTAAAAGTTTCTTCTTGGTATACAGCAAGAGAAAAAAGTAGAGGTAGTCATGAACCACTGAAGACTAGAAGACAAATTTCCACTTTCCAGACATTTGGTGAAGAACACAAAGCATAACACCCTTCCTACAAAGTATCAAGGCAAAAATTCCCATGGTTAAGCACTTGAGCAGGCTGCAGAACCACACACACGAACATTCAAAGAACAAGTTCATCAACATTATACAGGCCAAATGTTTAGTTTTTAAAATTCTGACTAGAGACATACTGACAGAATATAAAACGAAGGGAAACAGATAACACAGGTGAACACTCCTCAGGAATTCCCACTTTAAAGGAGATGGTACAAAGCAAGGAGTGAGCAAAGGGCTCTGCTCACATTTTGTCCTTTTTCCATGTATTTTTTTCATTTTCATTTTTTTGAAGATTGGCAATACAGGAAAAGAAGGAAAACCAATGTAATAGTTTGGGAGAGTTAATGTCCTTTACTAGTGAATTTTTAGATTAACTGTGAAATCAGTTGAATGATTATGCTGTTCTTATTTCCCTTCTGCTGCTTTCCTGTCTCCATGTTTTTACTGCAGAGCATGTAAAGTCAAAATCTCCATGTAAAAATAATTTTACATTAAAAATCATCTATATTTAATAAAATACTATTAAAATAGGCACATACTGAAAGAAACAGGAATCCTGAGCATTCAGTTCTACTACTACATGTAGCAGGTCTTTCATGCAAAACCCACCATGCTTCAGGTTAAAAGAGATGGTATTATTATTATTAGTAGTAGTTCTTTGTGTAATAATAAAAAATACTAAGAGCCAATTTCAAGAGATCATCTCCTTTAGGAAGTCTTTTAGGTGGCACTTCCTGATTCACACTGCTATCAATTTGGAGTTATACTATGGCAGTGTTGATCCCACCCTATGGGAATCTTTTCAATTCAATACGAATTTTGAAGATCATATTAGAAAAACAATAAATTGAGAGAACATTAGGTACATCTTAGTAACACGAAAATGCTTAAGGCACCTCATTTGCCATGTGTATCTTCTTTCAAATTTAGCTTTGCAGTTCACATAAGGGAATGTTACATGAATAAAACCATGCAAAAAATCACTTCTATTACAGAAATCCTTTACTGAATCACCTGTTCATAAAAAAGCCACCTGAAGCCTGGTACATTTCCACTTAATCATGTATTTTTCTGGATGAGTACATGAACCATCCACAAAGCTGGCAATTCTTCAGCAGTGAACCCTTGCTTTTGTTAGGTTACCCCCGCCCTAAAAAACTGCAGATTTCCATGTTCAGAGACTGTAATTAGTAAGCAGCAGCATCCTTTTTCAAGTCTACCATGGAAAACACCCAAAAAAAACCACCTGGCATGGATTTTGACACCCCCTTTTTCATCTTTCATAACCAATTTCATAACAGGTTAAGTGATAATGAGAATATCCAGGTGTAACATGCACCTCTGCTGAGGTATATGACTGATGGCTAGTCCCTTCCAGCCACGTGCAGCAGTGCAGACCCACAGCAGAAATCTCATCGACAGAGACAGAATTTCACAGTATACCTATATATACAGCAAGTGAAGTCTGGATTCTATCAGAGATATCCTTATATTCATTTCACCAGCACAACTGCTATCTCCAGATGTTAACTGCATTTATAACATGAGAGCCCTTTATAAGCTAAATGTACATTCCCACAGACATGCACACACCTTTACGTATGAATAATCATGTAAAACAAAATCCCTTACTGTTCTCAGCCCTGCAAAAATACTGCAGTCATGAATTAAACATCACCTTCCAAAGTTCTCTGGGTTGTCCCTGCTCTGGCAAGGTTTCTGGGAACACCGATTACAATCTGAATAGCTGTACATTACCTCCAACCTTAGGCCCACCAGCTGATCCCGGCTTCCGTGCACTATTCGAAGGATTTCCTGGCTTTTTAAGTGCTGGAACCTTGAAGGCTGAAGCAGCTGATGATGGCCTATTTCCATCCACTGACTCTTCATCATCGAAGCTTTTATCTAGAAAAGGATACATGAAATAAAAATACAGCTATTAGAATGGATGCATATTTATTTCCTAATCAACTATTTTGTGTCACATTTCACAGAAATTCACAAACTGCGTAAATAAAAACAAGTATTCATCACTTTGTCCTCTGTCTCTGCCCTAGGAACAAAATGGCAATGAGAAATAAACAGCATTTTCTACATCTTCAGTTCTTACAATATAAGGTTATAATATTATTTTACCTTCATAATTAACCACTGCAAACCTGAGAATAAAAATGAATCCTACACATTCATGCCCACAAAGGGAAAATGTCCTTGCACAGATGGAGTATTTTTGCTTAATTCTGAGTATTTTCCCTAAAGAAAAGCCCTTAAAATCAGTTTCATCATTCCATTCTACCACAGACAAATGCTTCTCCCTTTTCTCCTCTCACTCATGCATGTTCTGCCACACACCCTCCCACAATGTCTCTAACCAGCACTCCCTGTCTCCTTCCTTCCACCCTGATTTTTCAACTCACAATCACAGATCCTCTTGCAGATCAGCCGCCTCATTCCTCCGACAGCTCTTTGATCCCTCGCCCTAGGACAGACCCAGCACCTCACATGGCCGCATGCAGCCAATTCTCAATGCTGACCACAGGTTCCATCAGCAGCTGCCCGTGAGCAGCCTGGATCCAGCACCGAGCGTGGTGCCGGCATCTTGCTCTGCTCCCCGCACCGGGAGCTGCGCAGCCAATGGGCTGCGGGGTGACATCATCTGCTGGGGCCACCACCACCGGAGAAGGTGGAAAATATCCATCCAAATACATTCATTCCCACACACCATATCTGCCACTATCCCAGCCCTTCATTAAAGACATCAGGAAGGCAGACAATACTCTGGGGTTTGCACTCCTCTTGCCTTGGAATTCCGGGTGTGTGCATTTTTAATCAAGAAGGAAATTCATCTCTAGTGAAGAAATAAAATAGTCTCAACACAAAATATTTTGGCTTAAAAATAAAGGAACACCAAAACCACCAAAAAAATACCCAACACTGGAAGGTGAACATTTCCCAACCCACTTGGAGGAAGAAGGATTTATCTATGTGGCATGGAAACCCACATCTGCCTATGTTTCCTATGGTAAATAAATGGGCGAGGCTGCATGACAGTAATGAAGGACCACTTGAGATTGTCACTTGCTCTACATCCTGCCCACTTCTAAAAAACCAGTATTAATTACAAAGCTTCATCATCCCTGCAATGGTAACTATTTACCCTGTGCTTATTCCGAACCCGCTCCCACTGAAATGTCAGCTATATTTAACAACAGCCTCCCTCAGGAAGGCAGCTTGCATCAAAAGGGTAAAGCAAGGTGCTGTCCAACAGCATCTGCAGCACCAAACGACACAACACCCTGCATTTGACATGCCCAAAACCCCTGTTACTGCGGTTAGGACATTTTCCCAGCATCTGTGCAAGGCTGTGTGCTGCACTAACAAACCTGCACGCCCCAAAACGCACCGCACCACCCCAAGAAACATCCGGGAGTACACTGACAATTTCCACTAACGTTATCCCTTTTTCCTCTATAAACAGCCATTTTTATGATAATATTGCTGAGAAGAATTGCATATTATGGCTGTATAAACTCTGGGAACCGGGGAAGAGGCACAACACCCCCCCCCACCCCTCCCCTTGTGTTGCCATGGGAACCGGGCTGAGGCAAAGTCGCTGAATCCAAGGCTCCAGCCCACAGCATCCCACGTAGAGCCAGGGAAAACCACTCACACCAGGGCCAGATGAGCTGCAGTGAACTAAACACAGTAGCAGACGTGTAGATAGCCATGGTTAATAGCCAGGTAGGGTACCTGC
Source organism: Coracopsis vasa (assembly GCA_026283785.1). Lineage (NCBI taxonomy): Eukaryota > Metazoa > Chordata > Aves > Psittaciformes > Psittacidae > Coracopsis > Coracopsis vasa. Next base: position 23,612 of record JANHGB010042328.1, read on the forward strand.
AACATCATGGATCACTGTAAAATAGCACTATGAAACACCTTATAGGTTTTTAAACAGCATGAGCAGATCAACACTGACACATGAATATGCCGTCATGGAAGCTGATTAAAGCACGCTTTTCAAATAAAAATGGGTTTGTTGCTCCACTTTTAAAGTCTGATAAGGAAACAGGCGGGTCTGTCATGTCCAAACACACGACAGTGCAGTGCTGATGGGCAAATACTGCACAAGAAGCCTCTGAAAATTAAGTTATTTGCAGCACAACCTTAAAAATAGTAAGTGAGCATTTGCTCGTTTAGGCAAAACCTCCTCATGGAGAAAAACCTCAGCAGCCCCAAACACCAGCGTGCTTTGGGAGCCAAAAGCTCTGATAAATCCATTTTACTGTTACCAAGCTACTCTTTGCAAAGGAGTGCTAAAGATGGAGAATTGCAGAAGTTAATGCTCAACCCCTACATGCACAAGTACAACATCAGCAAAACACAAAGGCAACAGTCCCAAGTTGTGGAAAATTATACACGTTGTGGAAATTATAGGATGATGTATTAGACAACAGCCTTGGTAACACTGCCACATTACTCTGCCTAGTAAATAGAATTGTAGAATAGCAGAATAGTTTGGGTTGGAAAGGACCTTAAGATTATCCAGTTCCAGACCCCTGCAACGGGCAGGGACACCCCAAACTGAGACCATGTCGCCCAAGGCTCTGTCCAACCTGGCCTTGAACACTGCCAGGGATGGAGCATTTACCACTTCTCTGGGCAACCTGTTCCAGGGCCTCACCACCCTCACAGTAAAGACCTTCTTCTTTATATCCAACCTGAACTTCCCCTGTTTTAGTTTAAACCCATTACCCCTATTATTTTTCATACATTTAAATCATTGTTAACACTGGATTAAAAACATACTGTACGAAATAGTTTCATACAGGTTCTTAGTCCGCATAAAATCTACTTTTAAGATACATTCTTTTTCTGTTTTTAAATCCCTACGTGGTTTTGAGACATATAAAATTGACCTTAACCACTGATACACTGATGTCCACAACTAGACTTTGCAAAAATTATGTTAAAACACATTAAAATTATAGCATGCTACCATAAATGTGTAAAGTTAATGGGTGAAAAGGATCTGAATTGATTCTATGAAGGCTCAACTGATTGATAACACAGCTGAGTTTCTTTTGTTGAGTAGTCACTGGGTTTTGGTGGGTTTGTTGGGGGTTGCTTTAATAAACATGAGCAGGAAAATTTTGTACTATCCTTTCCAGAAACCAGAGGTTTTCTCCATCCTTTTGGGCCTTTACACTTTCATTTCCCTGGGCTTTAGCCACGATATAACTGGAACTCCTTACAGCACCACGCAGGGTATGATGATGCTGCACTGTCAGTATCCAGTTGTGACTGCAATTGATTTCATGCAACCTACAGGAGTCACAAAAGCCTAAATACGATGGATATTTCACACCAAACTTATCTGAAGGATGCAAACACTGCTTCATTCTAGAATGGTTAGGTAATTTTCATCCTAGGTTATTTTAAAGGCTATACACATACAGAGTATCCCATTTACATATGCAAATACACCTGACAGCTGGGAAAGTATCATCCCAACAGCACTGCAGAACAAAGTCCCAAGGGATAAAAAAAAAGGAATACAAAACTGTATGAATTGCTAGCAACGTACAGAACATCTTGAATGAAAACCACAATTAATGAAAGACACAACCTCAGTTAAGTCTCGCAGGACTACTCTTGCACTCAATATTGCCTTTTTAAATCACAGCGGGTCAGCAGAGCTTTGGAGGTAAGTACAGCCCAAAGAAAAGAGCTTGGAATCTCCTATTGCCAAAAGCTCCTCAAGAGACCTGATGGGCTGCGAATGTTCTCACTCTGGTACAAGTTCTTTTCCAGATGAACAACTTCAAAGCAGAACAGAGGGGAAAACATATTCAAGAAAAGGTTATTCTTCTATTCAGAAACACATGATCCCATTTCCAAGCATTAGTGGTTTTCTCTTCTAATAGGGAAAAGAGATCTGTACTGCAGTGCAGTGTTCTGGGGGGTGCTGTGCAGCAAGTGAATTGGTGTCAGTGAACTGCTGTGCCTTGCTACAGAGCATTTCAGTGAAGCCAAAGGCATGTTCTTAGTAAAACACTCCCCATAACCACCTGTGGGACACATCAGACCCTGGTGCTTGCCACACTTCCAAAACTTGGGGTTTAGCAAAGTTATTCAAAGATTAAATCCAGACACACCTAATCAGTTAGAAACACAAACCAAACCCCAAACCATCCCAGAGGTCTAAATACTGAAATGCTTAAGGAACAAACTATGCAACTTGAACCAAAATAACCACAAGATACGCGACATCTTTGTGCTTTGTAGCATTACTGTGGGGGCCAGATTTACAAATATGTAATATCTGGTTTTTAAAGTATTCAGAGAGATCAAAGGACAAGCATTTACAATCAGACTTGACACTCAAAGAACATTCTAGTACCCCAGTGCTAAAAACTTCTAAACAACCTATTTAATGTGGTTTGGCCATAGAACAACCAGGGTAAATACAGATGCACCCCAAGAAAAAGGAGAATCTAAAACTGTTCATATCTAAAGAAAATAGTATTTCATTTTTAAAGAAAGTTAAACACACTTATTGCTTCTGCAGCTCAAGACTTTACCTTAGTTGGTCTTAAGATTCATAGATCAATGTGACATTTAATATCTAGCAGTTGGCAAGTCACAGTCAATAACAGAAGAAAGAAATATCCTATCCCCTGCACAGCTGCAGAAACTGAAGATCTCTATTCTATTTGTGCCAATCAGAAGTTAGCTGATGCTAAAGCAGATCCCCAAGTAACCACAGTGGGGAAAAAAAGCCGGATCCCTGCAAGTAACATGGGACTAAATCTGGCCATCAGGGCAAATCTCAGTATTGCATCCGTACTGACATCCTACACATCTAACACTACTAGGGCTGCAAGTACCAACCTGCAGTATATTGACAACAGTCAAACCAGAGAACACAGTATCTTTTATAAAGCTGCTTTTAAACTTTGACTTTGCTTAAAGTTTAAAGTGGGAACTGTTTGTGATGACATGACTGCAAACTGTGACCAAGCAAAACAAGAACAAGCAGACGAACTCCTCACATCTTCTGACTTTGTCCTGCATCCTGGGCCCACTGAGATAGTGACTGCCATCTCTCTTCAGTGGTTTACAAACACAGACTGCATCAATCACTTGGAACATCAGGGACTGGATCACCAGCTCAATTCCACATCAACTGGTGCAGCCTACGACAACACTGTCAAGCATGAAAATGAAGCCACAAGCACTACAAATGCATCAGGTTAGTTGATCCTTCTAATCCATACTTCAAGCCAATGCCCCACATTATTTACAGAGCACTTTATCCCTCACACTGAGGCGTTCCATACAGCACGAATCTGTTTATCCTGATGCAAAGGACAGGGGTCATTTGCCTAAGCACAGTCACTTAAAACCAGTATAGACTCTGGGTTTAGGTCTTGGGTATCCTGTCTGGCCCCAGCTGACATTCCAGAAGGGCACAGATCTCTGGTGGGTTTCATGTCACACTTGGCTGCTCTGTGTGGCTTGCGTGGGTGCTGCAGGACATCTTGAGTGGCACTTACAAGCCTAAGCCTGGGCAGCTGAATCACACCCAAGGGCTTTAGATCTATTGGAAAAGCTGTAATTCCTGGGCATTCTCCCTGCGCCATGGGACAGAGAGGGATCTTAGACCATAGGGACACAAATTCCCACTCAAAATCAAAAATTTGCTTCCCACAATGATGAAGCAAGGTCCTTCAGAAGGTGACAGTGTAGTGACAAGAACATAAGGTCACTTGCTGATGGGTTTAACTTCACTTCATGGTACCTCCTCTGCTTCTCTTTGCATTCCTGAAGGAGAGAGCTGTATCTAGCATTCAGTGCTGGCAAGTGGTTCTCATGTTCTGTGCAACTCGTTCTGATGCTCACCAGCAAAATCTCAAACTCTCAGACAAGTAACAAAAGTCTCCAAAAAACGCCCAATGCACTAAAGCCAACTGTGAAGTTAAATGTATTCCTTCACGTGCCAGGTTTTCGGGCAGTTTCAGTGGACTGAGTGGACTCCTTTAAAAAAAAAAGGAACTGAAAAGGTAGCCAGCACAGGGAGAAGCAGTCAGTAACAGCAGTAAGGCAGGGGAAGTTCAGGTTAGATATAAGGAAGAATCTCTTTACTGTGAGAGTAGTGAGGCACTGGAACAGGCTGCCCAGAGAAGTGGTGAATGCTCCATCCCTGGCAGTGTTCAAGTCCAGGTTGGACAGAGCCTTGGGAGACATCATCTAGGGTGAGGGGGGTTGGAACGAGATGATCCTGAAGCCCTTTCCAACCCTAAAAGTTCTATGAATCTATTTATTAGTTAAATGTATGTTAATGATACAATCTCCAGTTCTGATCAAGTTCCCCCAACTCTTCACTAACCAAAGTGGAGTACAGCTCTCTCACATACCATCGACCAGCTGCAGCACACAGACTCACGCCACAGGTGACTCTTCTTTTCCCACCTCACATATTCAGAAGTGGAGCTAAAGAAATTATGGCAAATTACCTTTAATCTACTCTCAATGCTGCAAATTCACTGCAGGTGACAAAATCTGTGGTTTTAAGAGGATAGACTCTAAAGCAACCAGGCTTTTACAAGAAGCTAAAAAACTCACATCAGATCTGGAAAATCTGAAGTGTCTGGTACATAGCTGGACAGCTTTAATAGCTGTCATTTCTCCTCCTCTTTTGTGTGACCATCCCATCCCATTCCAAAGTAATATCTACTGACTGCTTCCCTCAGTGTTTCCAAATGGTTTGCAAAAATCAACACCACAAAGAGGAAACCAATCTATACAGATAAGCTGTTGACCTTTAAGTCCAATAGCAAACCTCATATTGTATAAGCTGATGGACCAAAGGACTTTACCAGGTCAACATACAAAACAATTTGAAATGATAAAAGGGTATTTCGTCAAATATAAACCTATTCATGTTAATTGTTCAGGTGACCATGGAACGTGGTGGAGCTCGTCTTGATGAAAGCAAATATACCTCATTTGAAGAAAGTCAGGTTCTTCTGCAAGCTGTTAAGAGCTTTGTTCCCCATCTTCACCCCTTCTCCCCACCTTTCCTCAAGCTTCAACTATCCATAAGTTTGAGGGCTTTTAAGTGTTTTGTCAGTTGAAGAACTTTCACATCAACTAAAAATACCAGAGAAATTCTAAAACAGTAACCATGAAAATCTTGTCTATAGTCCAAATAGCTGTGAAACTCCTTTGAGTTTTAAACTGTAGTCACTACTTGTAAGAATCTACAGGCATAGCTGGTTTTCAAAAGGCTCTTTCCTGCTGTTGCTACAAAAGCTTACGTTGATGAAGGAGTTGGGAAAAGATAGAACACACAAACTTCTAAACACAGTTCTTTAAAACCAAGTTACTTTTATAAATACAACCCACAGAGTAGAATTTCTGACTCCGGTGAATATTACAGCAGAACCTTTATCTCTGAAGGCACTTCAGACACCTTGCTCATCAGTATTTATTACAGGAAGGCTTTATTAAAAATAATACATAACAGTAAGGAAATACTCCTCATATCTATATGAGGAGTATATATATATTTATAATATATGTTTATAATAGATAGCAAAGATGAACATTAATCCTGCAAGGCAAATACACAATTAGTCATGCAAGAGAGTCTTGTTACATCTGTCAAAGAAAACCCTTACTAGACTTGAAATTTCTCCTTGGGCTGTTGGCAGTTCTAATGCTCATTTCAAAACACAGCTTTTCTATTTATTTATTTTAGCAAAGACAAAGAAACCTGTAATATTACCAATAGCCTGGAATAATCAAAGATGTTTCAAAACAAATACTGGTATCAACTGAACCACCAAAGGAGTTTTTTTTTTTCCTTATGATAACTTGCTCTTGAAAACAAATGGAAACAGACTCCAAAAGCAACCAACACTTCTGTATGCCAGATGAAACATGGAAATCTTTTTAGTGGGCTGGTATTTCCCCTTTAATGAAAACAACCACCACCAGCATGCACAAGTCCCCCAGAACCGAGCACCAAAACATCCTTGATGCTTCAAAAATGTCATTTAGAAACTAGAAGATAAAACTTACTGGTAGTTATTATTTCAGAATACCAAAACCCAAATGCAGTTATCACTCTAGAATCTACGGTGGTTTTGAGAGATCTGTGTTTGTCATATGATTGGAGCTTTGTTGTTTAAGTAAGAAATGGTTCAATTCCACATTTGAATTATCCCTTGAATTAAGTTTTTAATTCACATCAATGTTAAACCTCACTGTATTCACCCATTCTCTGAGTAGAAACTGTGTCTTTTCATACAGCCTTTGGCTTGTTTACACATTCCCCCTCTCTCCCACTCAGTTGTTTCACTGTCCCACTGTTCTTTTACTGCTATTAGCAACAGTACGTGCACTTTACAGACAAAACACTACTCAGGATCCATGTTAATCACTGGGACTAGCATATGACCTTACCATGGAAAGCAGCTTTGCCCTGGTTTGGTTCAGAACAGCGATCGAATTCAGATACTCACAGTATCTGTTCTTCCTCTCTCAGGCACAGTGAGAGGAATTCTCCAAACCAACATGCCCTGCTAATAACGGAAGAGGAGGGGTGCAGAACAACGACAGGAAAAGGAGCCAGTGCAGGCGCAGTCAGCACATTGAAAAACACAGGCCCAAAGAGGAACATAAAAGGGAACATTTCTGTTCCCCAGAAAAGACGCCTGCTACTGTCTAGAACTCTTTTCTTTTTCCAGGAAACAGCTCTGAATGGTACAAAGCACCACAGTTACATCCTGCCCAGCTTCTAGGCCAGCTGCTTCATTACCATCATTCACAGGACTTTCAGTTTAAAAAAGCCTCCTACCAGAGGAAAGGAAAATCAGAAATACACATCAGAAATGCACACGCACTGCAATCGTAAATATATATTAAATCAAGCTAGTGTCTCAAGATCACTATAGCCTCTGTACCTTTATTATGTCCAATCTTTTTGTCAGACAAAAGTAAAGTACTAAAGCTGTACAGCACCCACATTTTACAGAAACTACTAATCAGATTAAATACTTAGGAAGACAGCCTTCCTTCCAAAGAACATCAGGGAATGGAAGATAATTGTTCTTGTGCTCTAGGACCACGCATACATTAATGAAATTAATGAATTATTTTGAAAGAAGACAAAACCCACAATTTGATACGCATGTGTAGTAAGATAGAGGGATAATTCCTATTCATGAACCAGTCACACATGCTTTACCACCTGAAATCTGACAAGTGCTCAAGGTCATCAT
>JANHGB010042328.1:34952-48812 GCA_026283785.1 Coracopsis vasa
CATGTGGAAGTAGCAAGTGCAATGAAGAAAAGAGGTCATGGCCAACTTATCAGAATCTGTCTTAGCAGCTAGAACACCGGAACAGGTTAGGAGCAGGGTCCAGGCTCTGTGCAGCACAGAGGTAGAGCGGGGTAGGATAGAGCAGAACAGAGGTAGAGCAGACGCAACACAGACGGAAGCAGAAGATGGCTCCTTGAAGGAAGGCAAGGGAAATGCCCTCAGCACATTAAACAGCACGTATGCAATGGATGCAGGGGAGCACGCTGCAGTGAAGTGGGAATTACAGTGCAAACCTACCCAAACCCTGCACTTCTGCTGGTGGTTTATCCCCACATCACTGCTTCGGGTCACACACTGAGGGTAGAAAGAGTGCGATCCCATAACGGGATTAAAAGCAGTTCCGATTCCAATTTACTGTGTCTTGCCTAAGGAACAGTTTAAGTGCAGATGGACACAGCCACGGCTGTGAGCCCAGCGCTCACAGATCAGGCGTCAGCAGGAGCACAGTCCCTGCAGTAATAACTCAAAACCTCACACAAGTTCCTTACAAACCAGTGGAAGCATCAGCCTTCACTTCCAAAACGGGCTTGAACTGAGCCTTGTGCTTCACTGGTTGCTCCATTTTCCTATTAACATAATTTCCTATTAACATATAAACCAATTTCCTATTAACATATAAACCAATTTCCTATTAACATATAATCTAGCAACTGGAGTTCCAAACAACACGGCTACACGCTGATCGTTTGCATTGAAGGAACAACCCAAACCCCACCAGTGATCACCAGTTTCCCGCACTATGGAGGGGCATGCAGGGCCACACTGGTGTGCTGTGTCTGCCCGGGTGTGTCGTCGGTGTCTCCATAGTAACTATTTCCAACAGGAAAACAGCAAAGGGAAATAAAAACCAGGAGCATAATGTGGAAAAACACACATTTGTGCTACAGATTTTAATTGCCTTTTTAGCTTGTTTTGGGGGTTTTCAGCAGAACATACACCCTGACTGCATCTTTCTCACCCGTGATACAGCTCCCCTCCAACCCTAATACCAACACCCTTGCATCCTGCCTCTCACACTTCAGGTGTGCAAAGATGACATCGTGAGGCATACCATTAAACAGGGAAAATTGCCTGGGTGGAATAGAGATGTACCAATTTATATCCAGCTCAAATCATCCTGTCTGCTGAATGAGGCTGAGAGCTCAATATTAACATTTCCCCTGCTTCTCTTTTAATTCCCTGTCTCAAAATTTACACTGCTGCTGGAGTCTGTTTAAATTCTCTTAGAGAAAACAGTATTTACAAACCTCACACAGCAGAAACAAGTGCTCTCACAGCTTTGGGATTGGCTGCCAGGCCTGTTTCCATAGAGATGAACATTCATTTGCTGGGAAATGGGGAAGTGCTTTGAAGAACCTTCTCCGGTTCACAGGGATATGTGTATTCCTGGTGGAGTGGAAAGGCAGAACCAGCAGCATGCAGAAGATGCAGCTCACCAGGCAAACATCCTGATGGGGTTCTCTTAACACACAACATCCTTACAAACCTGAACAAGGTTTTCATAGCAGCTAACTCATTCACATCATTCACACTACCACAATGATCTCTGCTTTTCCTATCCATATCTGAGGGCAAGGGAAGATGAGGAAAGGGAAAAATGTGAAGGAAAAAAAACAAAGGGAATGAAAGGCAAGGTAGCAGTGTGGTATTGTTTAAGTCATCCTCACCAAGCAAGAGCACTAAGACTCCTTCCCAGTCTCCTTGTTATACATGGTGCCTCCTCATCTCCTGGCTTTTGAAACTCCTCACTGCATCCTGCCCCTATTACTCCATCCACACTCCTTTCAATGTAGTTTCATCTTGTCTACCCTCCAAGGGGATCTGTCAATCTCTAATGGTAACTCCTTGGCCTCCTCCTCTTTATAGCTCCATCAGGGATCAGAGTCAATAAAGCAAGATGGTAACACAAGACTAAAGGGCTTGTTCAGGCCAGGTCCACCCCAACACAATCACAAGGATAACCAGGTATTAAATCTACCAGCGTGCATAAGACTGAAGCTATGACAGGCTCCAGGTGCCTCTCCTCCCTGTGTTTCTCTCCCACATACCCAAGCACACCAACACAATGCTTTAAATACCTAACACGTGTTTAACCACGTTAGTAGAAATATTTGGGTTTTCTATACATGTTTTGATTATTAAAATACTCTGGAAAACGTTTTGTGTATTCCGATTGTTTAAAGCTGCAAGTTTTGAGGTTTCTATTCTTTTTTGCATTCCCCTCCTAAGAACATGCTGAATAAAGAGACCGAACAACTGACGTTAGCATTCTTTGATAGAGGAATCCTCAGTCACATCTCTGGGTTCTCAGAAACTAGGTCAACACAAGAAAGCGCCAGCCAGGGCTGAAGAAGCTGACAGCTTCCACCTTGTGTCAGCAAGCGCTTCCCTATCCATCACACACTGAAGAGAGCCCTCATCAGTTCAGTTAACTTCTTTGGGAAGTAACTCCACCTGGCAAAAACACAGTGCTTCTGCTGCTAAAAAGGCCCAATAGAGCTGCACCAATCTCATTAAAGTAAAGCCTGTTGAAAAGGGGTTTTTCCCTCCCTTCTATGGAAACAATCCTATTCCCCTCCTCCCATCCCAAACCCTGCTCCAGAATATCAAAAGCACTAAAACAATCCTCAGCGCTGTAACAGATGTGTTTAGACATTAAACCTTGGCCTTTACCCAGAGATGTTTGATAAAGCTCCTGAAAGAAAAGTTGGTAACAGGGCTACAGGAATTCAACAGTAACTTTCAATCTACATGTGCAAGCAGTAAACACAAACCGGCCTTCAGAGAATAATGAAGGACAAAGCCAAGAGAAAGCAGTAACAATGGAAGAGAAGCTTTTCAATAACACTAAAAAATTCCCTAGATGGATGCAACAGATAAACTAGGTTCAACGGGAAACACTGAAAGAGGGATCCTGCCAAATCGAAACAGAATAAGAGGAACTTTGGCATAGAATTTGCTACTTATGAGACAAAATAAATGGCGTGTACTGCTGCAGATCAGCATTAATATCTGCATGGTAAAGATGGGATAGAAATGGCTTTAAAACCCCCCGAAACTTCATCAACTCCTTAAAACAAAGACAAAAAGCTCCAAAGTGCTGTGTAAACTAGTCCAGCAATGTTGTGTTTATATTTTCATATACATTTCAACTACTTCAATGCATTTACATTCCCTCATGTAACTTCCTTCATTCTCCTGAGAGCTACCAACAGAAAAACACACATGTAAATGCATCTTTCAACGTCTCAAAGCTATGCAGCAGTTTTAACTTGGAATGCAAAAGACAGTGGTTTACCAAAACCAGCATGTTTTCTTTGGTTTTTAGTATTAATCCTTACAAACCTATCTTTGCAATCTCCACGTGTTCAAGAACAGCAATGCTGTATTTCAAAGCAGAATGCAGCACAGAAACTTACTGCCTCAAAGGCTGTAAAAACACATTCCTTTGAATCTACAGTCTTTGTTGTTTTCTCACTAACAAGAAAAGGGTGTGAATACTTACAACTAAAAGGTACATTTGAGGATATTAACAAATCATATGCTTTCCTAAGAATAGTTCTCTTGCACAGTTATACCTTTCAGATCTAGCAGAGCCTTTTCAGTCTACATAGTTGCTTTGAAAGGGAGATAGAATACCTTCCCCTATAAAACAAGATCTCCTCATTCCTTGCATAAGGCAACAAAGCTTTCAAAACCAACTCTATTAAAGCCACTTCCACCATCACTCCATTGTTGTGCTGTTATATAGCTTTTTAATTCTTATAGTTTTAAGTAAGAAAGAATGATGATCTTGCTCTTTCATACTATAAAATACTACATCAAGAATACAGTAGAAAGCAACAAGGATTCTCTGCACAACAGGATTTCTTTTTATGAAAGACTCCAAAAATAAAAAGCTCAAACTCAGGTCTTAACTTCAACATTTATCTTTGAATGCTGCACTCACCTATTTTTATAACTTAAACCTCCCTCTATTATAGTCATTATTCATCATTTTAACTGAGAAGAAATAGAACACATCCATTAATAAATTACCATTTTCTTTTAGAAGCATTAAGAAAGGATAACGGTTCATCTGATCTGTTTCCCCCATGCATGAACACTCTGCAGCATTCTTGTATCCTCTCCTAAGCACATGTGTAACTTGTTAAAGATTGACTGCTCCTTTCCATTCAGTTTCAACACCTTCTCCAATTGTATTCTGTCTGCAGTCCAGCAAATACTTTCACTAATACGGTATAAGCTTATTTCACTGTGTCTCATTTTCTTAGTATTTACATGTTTCTAATCATCCATCTCACACTGAAAACGCTAACATTTAAACACTGTATTAATCTAAAGCTGATTATAAGTATATATTTCATACTCACCACTGATGCTATTTATACTCATATTTCCAGAGTTTTTTACTTCATCAAATTTTGCAAAGATTGTTTGCAACCTGTGAACAACAACAAAATAGTTTAGATCTCTGAAATCCCCCAGGTTACTGGTAAAATCAGTTCATTATAACCTATAAAGCTGTAATACAGAATAAACAAGGGATTAAGAGCATCAAGAAGCAATTCCTAAAGGAGTCCTCTTTAGCTGCACAGAAAACCAAGTCAATTTAGGAAAGAACAAAACTGAGCATTGTTATTAGCAGGATTAAAAATGACTACAATGCTAAATTCAGGTTCAGTAATCGTATATACTGTGATGTCACTATTAATACACAATACTAAAAGGCACTGATTTGAGCTATGGAGTGTTCATGTGGGAGGCAAAAATGGGGATTTAATTGAAACAATTGCTGATTTTCCTCAGAATTGTTGCTCCTTGGAACTTCCTCAGTTTTGCTATGAAGGAACTCCTGCAGGAGTCAGCACTTCCACAGCAAAAACAAAGGCAAGACTTCTTCCTAAGTGTTAAGGTACACTGAACACCTCAGTTATATTTGACAAGCACAGCACTGATTTGAACTCTCACAACTGAAACCCCTCTGCAGATGCTGAGCTATGTATAAATAGGAAAAAACCAAGTAAAACCCCCCAAACAAGCAAACAGAATAAAACCTAAACAAAACCAAACCAACCCCCACTAAAACCAAATCAAAAATCCCAAACACTCCACACTGGCAAATCAGTCCCACAGGATAGGAAGCGCTATTCAAGCAGAAAAGCTGTTGAAGTATTTAAAGAGCCATTTCTGATCACTCCTGTAGAAAACTCAGTAAAGGCAGTGGAAGTACCTCCCGGAACAAATAGGATCAGCAACAGGTTTGTCCTGACAGAATTCACTGTTCAGCTGCACAGAGGGATACCTGAAAGTCTGGACCTTGTGATGCAGAGGCAAAAGAGCACCAACTGCCCTGACAACAGCAGGAAGTTAGAGAAGAAAGGGTGCTGGTTAGTCTGTTCTTCATACCCAGAGGGAGTCCAAAGCAGGAAATGGCCCATATGAAACCCTGCACTCAGTTCTCCTTACTTCCCCCTTCCAAAAAAAGGAAAGAAAAGAAACCCCCCCCAAAAATGATCTTGCACAAACATGTGGCCACATCTGGACACACAGATGGACCTCATCTACAGCAAGAACTAGACAGATAAGTACAATGTGCATAACACATGAAATGTGGTATACAGAAACGCGCACTGCGAAATGCTTTAACTTTTCAGGATATGAAGTTGTGGCCTTAGACATAAGAACTAAACAAATATTTGGGTTTATACATTTATGTTTCTCAAGTAACAGTGGGAAAAGCTGTCAGATGGCTGCCTGAAAACCCTTTAAGAGCTTTTAAAGCTCATACCAAACACTTGCTGTCCAGAACCACATATACCATTGCTATTCAGGGATGATCAGCCACATGGATTCCACACTGTAGCAAATTCAGCTTGACCCATATAGAACAAAACCCTTTCACTATTCTTGGCAAGAACAAGGAATACAACATCCACTTTCAGTATTCACAAATTTATTAGCACTAATGCTTCCAGGCCCGATAAAAGACCATCAAACCTCTTTGGCAGTAGCTTTAACCAAAGGGAAAACCACATCCAAGTTTCCAACCATTGACTTGATACTGCTTTTTCTGAGACAGGACTGTTTCAGGCAGAAAGCACAATATTATTCTGAGATTTCTAAGTTGAAAAAATAACAAATAGAAAAGGGAATTCACTGTTTTAATAAAGAGATTCACAAATTTATCTTTGTAAAGTATGAAGATGCACTGAAGAAAGCTACAGTAATAGCACAGAGAGCTCCAATAGCAAAGTAAGATCCAATCATCTTTCATTGCCTACCTAGACTCCAACAGGTCCAATAGCCTTCTCTAGAAAACCAAGTGTTTTCCACCAAGGCAAACCTACCAGGTGCAGATTACAAAGCCTGGTAAACCTACTGTTATTAAATGACTAACTACATTTGACCTTATATAGACACAACATGCATATGCCATCTGCATATTTAAGGAAGTTGAACAATTTCCCCGAACAATGCCTGATTGACTTTCCTGCCTTCCTTCCAGCAGACATGAGCTCTTATTCTCAGTGCTTTAGGGCAGAGTGCGTTCAAGCAGCAACACACAGATCTCGAATGTGTAATCTGTTATGGAAACTAAACAAGCCTCCATTCTACTCAATCACATGTGCAGCAAATACTGCACTGATAGGGTTTTCTCTTAACAGTCATGTTTACACACAGTTTGTAATGCACTGCTGTACAGTGAAGGAGCTGCAGTGCAGTTCTTTAAGGCTGAACTTGACAACTGAAAGCAGCCATGTCAGAACTACAGATTATCCATAGTACTTAACCCCCTTAAAACCCACCCAGACACACAAACGTGAACACAGATTCGCCTCAAAACAGTAAGATGATATAACACATCACAGGGGTTTATTCCATAGATTGTAGCTCCTGCATAACCACATGAACATTTTAATGCATCTAAGGGAATGGAAAACTTCAGACAGGCACTGGGGATAAATAATCTTACAGCAGAGGTCTGCCTCTGAAGGAACAACAGCCTGAGCTACCATAGAGCTAATCTGTCTGTCCTGAGCTTTGTCAACCACCTTGTTACTTCTGTGGAGGAGGAAGAATAGACTACAGGGACTCTGCGTCCTACCAGCGATGGATGGGACGGAGATGAGGAGCCTTATGTGTAAGTCAAGTACATCGTAACTCCCCCCTTCATCCCAGCCTGAAAACTGCTGCAGAGGACACAGCACAGCCTCAGCCCATGTATTGTTTGACAGTAGCCTTGACCATCAGGTACAAGATGATTGAGATTGAGTGGCAATAACCCATTTGAGATTCACCGAGTAGAGCCTTGCTTCTTCATGCAAATGCAAGTGGTACAACTGTGCTTGCTTTCAGAGCAGGGGAATTTTGTACTCAGCTGATTCAGACAGTAGAAATAACAACTTGGCACCTACTGCAACTAAATTAGAAGCTGTTGATTGCCCGGAGGATGCAAAGCTCCTATGATGTTTAATCCCATTTGGATCCCAAGATTTACTCAGTTTGTATCTCATGGAGATGTGAACATGATGAGTGCTGAACCTAAACTTATGGTCAGACCCATGGTTCACAGCACAAAGGCTGTTAATGGCACTCTTTTGCTCTTATTCTCTGCTCCTGAAGATGTCCAAGAGCCTATCCTAGTGCAAGAAGGATCTTCTCTAGTATGTTCCAGTTATCTGCCATGGAACTAAACTGTTGGAATTGTAGTAATAATGCAGCTTAAACCATAAAATCTCTTAATACTCTAAAATTGTGACAGCCATTAAATAGAAAAGAATGTGCACACATTCCCATAGGCAGGGTAAGCTTTTACTCAAACAGGCTGAACTCTCCCTTGGAATACGAAACAATAAATTCAACACCAGTCTCCTGTGATATTTTGACACTATACAAATCATCATTAAAAACTAGGGCTGATAGTTTTTTAGAAGGGTCTGTGATGAGGCACAGTATCCAACCTGACATTCTCTCTGACACCATGTAATAGATATGTTCAGCTTTATCAGAATCAAGAAGTGAGATGACCCACGAGTGAAGGGATATGTTAATTGTTAAGGGGTTAATACATCTCTAAAATGTATAAATTGTTTTAATAATGAATTTGAGAGATTTTATTGCCTAAACAGAATTGCCCATTCAGGGCAGTTTCAAGCTCTGTCTAGCTTTCTTAATTAAAGAAATCCTTACCAAGGTCCAACAAAACAACAGGTACTTTTATTGCAGATGAACTAGTCTACACACAACACAGACCAGCTTTTAAAGTTCAGAAAGAGAAAGGGTCAATGCTTTTTGGAAAGAGAAAGGGCCAATGAAACATGCATTTTCAAAACTTCCTTGCACCTTTTGCAAGTCACATCCCATGTCCTGAGATAGCATGTGTAGCAGTTAAAGCAGGGAACACTCCTCCTGATGCTGCCTTCTCACTGAAGCCCAGAACTGCTACTTCAGAACTGGGAAGCAGTTACTCTGAAAAGCAGCTCTAACTACCCCATGAGCAAGCATTTAGGCTGGAAAGGATTGGTCTGATGTACTTAGCAAGAAGCAAGGGAGGTAAATTCTTCCATTATAAATATCTTCAAGAAAGTAGGAGCTTGTTGGTTTGCCATGCTCTCACTGCACACGCATGCTTGTTCTCTTTCCCACATGCACAATATATGTAAGTGTTGATTTAAGTGCTTCAGTTGAGACTCTTCTACGCTGAGGCTAAACAGCAACTCTAGAAGAAGGACCAAGATGTATATATTGAAGTATTCTCTATTTCCCCACTATGCTCAGTATTTATTTGCTTAACTGTGAAGAAGTTTTCTAGTTCTATCAAGCTCTCAGCTTGTCTTCAAGTCAGGGGATTTTAACTGCTGACTCTGAGGCTGCTTTCCATCTTACACTTGTAGGCCTCTTCCAAGCAGAAAAGGAACCAGCAAAAGAAAGTCAGGAACACTAGGAGCATCACGATGGAAGCAAAGCTAACCAGAAGATAAAATGCAAATTGTAATCATTTTAAACCAAAGTTTTTAGTGAATTTAGAGTTGTGATAAAGAACAGTAACACAGAGCAGCTGAGGAGTACCAAATCACAGCAGCTAACTCACCTTCCAGGGGGAATTCCTCTCTTCGTAAGATCTAGTCGTACTTTCTCTCCCACATGCCGATAAACCTCTACAATGGCCAGTATGGCAGCATCTCTCACCTGTGGATGCAGATTAAATAGTTCACTTCAGGGTTACAGAAACCAAACCAACATTTGCTGACAATCTTCCAGTTTCCATTGACCTGCATGCCAACTCATTTCACAAAACACTTGCAACGGTAAGGATGGAAGCGAAAGGAAATACAACTGCTATTTCAAGATGGTTTTTGTTCCAAGTTAGAGCATCTCCAGATGGTAAATGAAAAATCCTAGAAATAACAGCTCTAGAGGGAATTTCTGGGATTGACATAAGAAGAATATTTGGGGGAAAAAAAAACCCAACCCCAGTGCTTTATTTAGGACTCTCACAGTGGGCAGTGCTTCCAAAAGTTAGTCCCTGCATTCAGCCCTGACACTCCACCTTGCCTTCATCTATTTCTACATGCACTGAGGCCCCTCTGGAAAACCAAGGACCTGACTGCTCACAAGAATCAGTCAAATTGACCAGTGTTTCCTTTACTTCCTTCAACAGGCATTACCATCATGTTAGCACAAGAAAAGGAGTGAGACAAGACAGGAAGAGCAGCTACAGCAAGGAGACAGTGCCTCTTTAAAAATCTTAAACCATAGTCATCGTAACAACAACTGCCAAAAATGCATGTTAGTAAATGCCATTATTCTCTATAAAGAATTCCTGGAATTACTTCAGTATTGTTCTTTGCAACAGTTTGAACTAAACCCACAATTGCTCTATCAAGATACGAACTACATCTATTCTAGTGATCAACAAACAGAACAATTTCCTAACAGATTTTCTCTACACTAGAACAATGCTACACTATACAGGAGACAAGGACTTTGCTGCATCCAGAAATTAAGCATAAAGCATATCCTGTTTATTTGTCCATCTCCTACTAATGCTACCTTCTTCCTTATTGTATTCTTGGCCTTTTCTCTCAGATACACCTTCAGATAAATTGAGATGTTATTAATTTCCATTTGAAGGTTTTCTGAAGTTCAGCTATGACCATTATAAACTACATCTTCCTTTTCACTGCAAGATGCTTTTGCTTAATGGACTGGTTTTAACTACAGTCCTTGCATGTACTCAAATGCCATTTGGGTCCCATTTAGGAAATCATTACACATGATAATGTTAGCTTCAGCAAATGTGGCAGGCTGTTACAGGTCTCATGCAGGGGCTCCTCCTGGAGGCAATTCTTCCTGTCAGTGTATTTTTTCCCTTTTCTTTCAACATGCTCTATAAGAAACAACTGTAATGACAAATCTCAGCCTCTGAAGACAAAACTGAAGGGGCCAGTACATCACAGCACTGCTGCCCATGCAGCTCTGCTTTCATGGGCCAATGGATAGACTGATTCAGAAGAAAATGGGTTTATTGTTCCTCATGGTAGAAAATAATGATCTGTTGTATACAAGCAAGCGTATTGGCTGTTCTTAACTGTCTGCAGTTATTTGACTTTCATTCTTCTGCCAAGGTATGGTTGTTAAAGCACCAGTAAGTAACGAAACCCTTACCTGACTATTGGAGTCACCAAGCGCTATACACAGATGTGGTACCAACTTGCTGAGAGTTAATGATTGTGCACCGTAACTAAAAATGAAAGAAAATAAAAGTTAAATTTAAAATATAAGTTAAATGTTGGGGTTTTTTTTGTGGTTGGTTTGGTTTTGGTTGTTTTTTTGTGTTGTTTTTTAACAGAAAAACAGAAAATACTTCATGCAGAAGTGAACTTTTAGCTTAGCACTGACAAAATACAAACTTGCATCAACCAAGTTCCGTCTTTCTCTTACTAGTCCTCTGTCTACTTTCAAATCAGGCAGAAATACTATAGCTTCAGTCTTTCTTTCAGAAAGCTTACAAGTTAAATGGCTTGATTTTTCCCATTTATCAATTTAATTGAATCAGACTTCAAGTATTGGTTTCAGAGAAGAATGCCATTCAGAAGAAGGGGAGAACCATTACATCTCCATAGAAACACAAAGCTTACATGTTTAAGGTAGCAACAAGACACAAACACACTCCTTCTCGGGACCGGTAGTTCTTGTGTTTAAAACCAACAGCAAGGCGTTCCCAAATGTGCTATAAAACAGAAATAGTTGTCTTTGATTACCAAGAGCACAAGAAGACGTGAATCTATTTGTATTTCATAATAACATTCATAACAGTTGCAAGAAACCAACAGAAGACAGGTCTACCAGAGAAGTAAAGGCACTTCTCAGATAAAATGAAGTTACAAAAGGCACATCATGGAACACAACACGAATTACTCCTATGCCAAAAACAATCTGTAGAAACACTTCAGAAATGTAGCTGAGTATTTGTACTGTTTGAGCAACAGCTCTTAGAAACATACAGATTTGTTACAGTTAACACACACCAAGCAAACGCTGACACCACAAACCACTGATTCAAGCAGAAGTTGCTATATTCTTCTTGCTTCATATTCTGTTTCCCTGCCAAAATCTCTCCTTCATTTCAGCTCATCCTTACCCACACTCCTGCTGCCCAATTCCCCCCTACTTCTGCTTTAGATTTATTTCTTCCTGTGTCAGTTATTTCTTTCAGTCCATTCATGCTAATTCCCTCGCTTCCATTTCTGCTCTGCTTTCGTTCCTCCTTTTGTGCTGTGCCGCTTCCCGTGCTGCGTCTCTATGCCTCTCTGAACCCTCATTTACCTTCTTGCGCACTTAGTTTTCCACTGCCTGCCTTTAGCCCTTCCCTCCTCCGTTTATCTTTGTACCTGTCCATCTCCTTGTCCTTCTCTAGCTCTATGTTAGGCTGCAAGAAGCACAAAGGTGATGCTTACGGGGCTGGGGATTCCCGGCGGTGTTCCGGCGCAGATGCGGCGGCAGCGCTGCCATGACAGCCCCAGCAGCGGGGAGGCTGCTGGCGATGGCTGCACATCGCCCAGCCCAGGCACCACCCTCGCTCCTGCTCCGAATGGGGCCACTGCAGCGTGCAGTCCTCTCCATACACATGTGCGGAGGTGCGCTGCATGTGAATGACTGCAGCCCTGTTCACCCTCCTGAATAAAACCATCCCAAACCCTCACAAACAGCAATTCATCGACAAAGACAGCCTAAGAGCAGGGAACACTGCATCCTCTCCATTCAGGAGGCAGCACGCTTCACAGCAGATGGAAAAACTCTCCAGTTGGAGCTTTGCTTGGTCACTTGGTCCCATCTGCAGTTTCTGGTTTGTTTGTTTCATATTTCATTGCATTCTGCTTAAACAAGCAGGATACAGCTTGTTAAAACTGCACAGATTAACAACAAACATCAGGATTTCATAGGAGAAAACATCCTTCCAGCTGACCCACTGTCCTGGAAAAACATGGGAAAATGGAAGTCTCCATGCTAGGTGTACAAAACATACAGGTAGGGAGGGAGCTGTAGAGTGCTGAAACAAGCAAAGCAGGCTGAAGAGAAATTCGCTGAATTTACCCCACTTCCATAACTCAGTTCTTCTAAACAGAGAAATCCAAATGGCTGCTTAGAAATGTCAACTCTCACAATTCACTAGCAACAGTTGCTGTCAACCTTCCTTTGTCCCATTCATGCATTTATACCACTTATACTCTTATTTTTATGCTTTCCTGCCCATAACCAGCTATGTCTAGTCCTCACTCATACAAAAACCCCAAACGAACAAAAAGACCCAAACACATCTAAACCAAGAAAAGGGAATTGGCAACAGAATAAACTCAATATCATTCAACAACACACTGGAACAGACAAGATGACTTGATTGGAAAGAAACTTACAGGACTTATCCCCAAAAGATTACTCCACCCAGTTCTTCCAAAAGGATGTTTCTCTGCAGCAAAGGGAGCCTAAAACTCTGTATTTCAATGTTGGAGGCACAGGAGAGACTTCTCTGTTTCTGTCCCTGCTGTGAGGACGATTAATGCTTTTCATCCACATTTGTAATGATACATAGGCTGTCCTGAGAGCAAATGACTGAAGCCGGGTTTCTTCCACCCTAGGGGAGTTACCACAAGATCCATCCCTTCTCTTACACACGCTGCTCCTTCCACACCACAAGCCTAGTATTCTTTCTGACACTGTGAGTAAGCTTCAAAGGGGGTGGAAGCTTCCTTCCATGACCTCAGTGTACAACCTTCAACCTAACAATTCTTCAGAGACCAAAAGATGGACCAGTAACCTAAAGCATTTCCATGATGAGGGCCTAGCATGAAGCAACTATCACATAGTTTTTATCAGCAATGGTTCAAATGAAGGAGTCTCCAAGACGCTCTGTATTTATCCAAATGCTGTTACTGTAGAGGTAGGTGCACTTTCAGATCTCAATGTCAGGTACTTTGAAGCATCTTGGGTACAGGAACACATCACTCATGAACTACTTGCTCTTGGCCATAAAAAAATGCTGCAATGTCTCTTTGTCAATGACTACAATCAAAATGGGATTGCCTGAAAAGCTCAAGGCATGTCTCTGTGGATGAAACCACTGGACTTTGATGCCTAAACCCCAGTCAGATCTGTGACCAAATCATGTGAGAAAATGCCTCATATTGGAAGGGAGATAAATATGCTCCTATATTTGCCAGACTTGCCCCATCTTCCCTCTCAGGCAAACAAAGCAACCAAGAACAGTTTTCTGACTGCAGATCAAGTCTGCAAAAC
>JANHGB010042329.1:0-18070 GCA_026283785.1 Coracopsis vasa
GCGCAGCTTGTTTGTACAGCTAAGATATTTTATTGATAGGTTGCCTCAAAATCCGGCTTTGAGCTTTAGAAAGGACCACATGGTTTCTAGAGGTATTTTTGTTGGTTTGTGGGGTTTTTTTTGGGTTTTTTTTGTTTGTTTTTTTTAACTGCATCCAAAGTGTCTTACATCAAGGAATTACATGACTGAATTCATTCTCTGTAAAGAGCCACTTACTTTGATGTTCTTTGAACCCAACGTCATCATCATTTGATACCATCTTACATTCATATGGAAACAGTGGACAGTCTTCCCTTGTGTATCTTTTCCTTGTGATGGTTTTGTTTACTTCTGTCAGTCCTCTCTTCCCCAGGACTAATGAGTAGTAGTCAAATTAGTCAAAACTATTGCATTTGATCATACTTGCTGGCCTTTTTACACACATTTTCCAGTTTTATCGTATCTTTGGAATTGTGGCATGGAGCGTCTGCACAGATGCAGGAGGCAGATTCATTGTGTCTGGTGTATTAATGATTTCTGTTCTCTTTTCTAACATTTGATAATAATAGACTTGCTTTTTTGATCACAGTTTTAACATGTCGGTTTTGTTCAACTCTCATTTATAACCCAAGACCTGACTCTTCAGTGGTGATTGGTCATAAATGTCTGTTATCATATTGATGAAGTTGGGATAACATTTTACATCAACATATCACCTTACATTTATCTGTGTTGAATATTGTACACTACTTTCTTGTCCAGGTACTCAGTCTTACTAAGTCCTGCAATTTCTGACACTTGACCCTATCTTAAAAACATAATTAACTCAATAAAACCAGTTTTACTCATCTTCACTTTTCTTATTTTCCATCTTTTATACAATGATTTATCTGTGCCATGATTTTCTCTTTTATACTATGGAAGGCAAATTTCTTTGTGCCTTGGTAAAGGTTGCTTTAACGTGGTTTGAAAATATCAGATCAGTGATACACCTGATGAGTGAATGGGCATTTTCTTCAGGCTGAGCTGGGATGCTGTGTGGCCTTCCCTAATTTGAGTTGAATAGATTCTCCCTTTACTGTAACTATGTGATGTTTAAGGTCCCTCTCAAACCAAACCATTCTATGATCCTTAATTAAGATCAAAGACTCCAAAATACTTATTTCATGCATCTGAGCATCTGTAGATGTAGGTTTTTAGAATTTAATCAAACTTAAGTAGATTTTCACATTTGCATGGATTTTCCTTTTAGAAGAGCTACTTGTTGGATAATGGTATTATGTGAACTTGATACATATATAAAATGATGCTTGGAGCTTTTGGCTTTTAAATGGAGTTGGAGCCTACTTCCCAAAAAATTCTTAGCAGTCATGGATGAACTAAAATTTCATAATGTTCCAGTTGAACTGAAATCAGTTATTTTGCTGACAGAATTAAAATAAATACTGAGTTTGAACTCAGTTAGAAATGTTTTCCTTGAACCTCAAATGTCTTAATTTTCTTTGTCAAAATCCTGAAAAAGATAAATTAATTGGTGTACCCCATATTTAGGGGTGAATAGGAATTATTAACTAACTTAACTGAGGTACACAGATAATTTTAACAGACTTTTGTCTGTGTAGAAATTACCTCTTTTTGCCAGAGAGTGTGACTGAGCAGCAGACCTCCTTCTGTCTGTTCCCATTTGAAACATTAAATAGCTTTCGAACTCTGTTAATAAGTAACTATTTTAATTTATCTTTTCTTTTTAGACAGATAAGAATAGAAAAAATACTACTTTATGTACCTGTTAAACTTCAGCATACAAAGGACAGTTAAACAAATGAACACTGAATACATTAATAAAAACTAATTAGATAACAAAAACCACATGAAAAATAAGATACTTGGTCAATATCATCCAGATGGATTGCAGAATGAGGGCAATGTGTCAGAAACAGTGTGAGAAACTGGCTTCACGAAACTTAAGACAGAATTCATCGCTACCTGACCATAGTGTAGGTATCTATATCTCAGAAAATCATCAAAACACTAATTGTAGTCAATGGAAAGAATCAGACATTTATAAAGAAGGACTCATCTCAGCCTGAGACAGATGTCTAAACTGGTTTTGGTGACTCAGGATATAAAAGAGTTGATAGCTGTTTGAGCTAAATTATGACATGGCTGCCTACATTATGTCTGAAATGACAACTGTCACCACCTAAAGCACAGAGAACAAAATTACTTTCTTTTAAAGAGATTTTTTTTATTACTAAGCACTTTTTTCATCTTGTAACTCTCATGAACATAGATGGTATATTCTGATTTGATTTAGAAATTTAACTTGTTTGTATAGTTTATCTATCTACACAAAGCAACACTGATCATTGCTTTAAAATCGACATACAGGTTTTCAAATAACTTAGCTTTAGATCTTTACTTTTGAGTTAGAGGTGTTTTTCATATCCAATTAAAAATCAAAATGGAAAAAAGTACATAGATTCATAGTGGCATATAGGTGGGATATATTAATTGAGCTAATTTGTCTGAAATACTAGGTTAATCGTATTTGTTATGCTTGTAATGCTTGAAAATCAGAAAATAATTGCTTAATTGTAGATTACATATTGATTAAAGCTCACATGTGATTTCAAAGGATGACTATATTTAGGTTTGCATACCCTTCTCCTGAGAAAAATGTTCATTTATTCTAGACTGTGGAATGAGTGTTTTCAGCAGATGTTTACAGCATGCTGACTTAGAACTTTAATTAATGATTTTTATTTGAAAATGCATTACATATTCTTTTACTATTTTTCTCTCTGATGTTTTCACAAGTTACTCACAAAATATGAACAAATGGTACTTTGTAATGCCAGTGTGTGAATTCAAAATAAATACAAGCCTTTATGAATACCTGCTTTTTAGAATGAACTAGAAAGTGCAAAAATTACAGCTTTGAAACAGATGTTTTGCTTTCAGGTAGCCTAGCAAGGAAA
Organism: Coracopsis vasa; assembly: GCA_026283785.1. Classification (NCBI taxonomy): domain Eukaryota; kingdom Metazoa; phylum Chordata; class Aves; order Psittaciformes; family Psittacidae; genus Coracopsis; species Coracopsis vasa. Next base: position 2,961 of record JANHGB010042329.1, read on the forward strand.
ATAAAAATTACTATTAAATTCAAATTCCTTTTTGAATGTTATGCTGGTTGTTTTTTAAAGTGTACATTGATGTTAAACAATGCCAAATTACGTACCTCAGAAACCTGAATGCTGTTGTATTTAATTTGCGTTATTGTTAAATCCAGAGTTCTTAACAAATTTTATCTCTTCACAAAGAGCAGTTTTGTAGTGATTGGCAATTTCATCCTGCTTGAAGAACAGAATAAAGAACACACAAAAAAACCCTTCTTCATATGAAGTTTTTACTTAACAGCTAAGAGTACAATACCTATGTTATTGCTAAATAATGTAGGTGAAACTATCAGTCCATAAAATCTCGTCTACAAAAAAGTAAATTCAGAGCCAAATTCAGTTGTCTGATTGAGAAGTGAAATCTCTGACAGTACATGATTTCTGATGATTAACATCATGCTTAGAGTGAGTGATGGTATTCTTTTCAAATGATTGATTAGGAATTCCACTGTTTTAATGCTGTGATGTTCCTAATTAATAATTTATGTAATGATACAAGACTGACTAGGGAACTTAATCAGGGAAAATCCGTAACAATATTGTCCAAATCAGAATATGTCAGTAGTAGATACTGAATGGAGGCATTGGGAGTCCCAGGTAGTGTGAAAGAGTGCGTGCTTTGATTATGCTGGAATAAATAGGCTGTTGGGAGCACAGGATCATGGAAGACATTACTTGAGAGTAACCAGTAGAACAACAGACAGACTAAAATATACTTTATGCTTTTTGTCTTAACAGTTAAAGGAAAAAGTTCTGGAACTCATTGCTTATAGCTGGCTTAATATAACACTTAACTTTGTGCCTCAGTTTTAGCCACTCTAAGATTTTGTTTTCCAGTTTCAGAAACATTTGCAGTTACAGTCTCAGTTTTATTGTTTTAATATGGTACAAATTCTGGTAGGATGTGTATGGCAGATGGGGGATCAGTGACCAATGGAGATCTGAAGTTCCCCTTAATGGAGTGGTGAAACTCAAACTTGGTAATCTCTGAGTAATTTTAAATCAGAAATGCCCCAATATACTTACAAGTGTTACATTTTTTGTTAAAATAACACATGCTTTTTCTTTGATAAATGGTGAACTGGTTCAGTTTAACTTACTAAGTTACCTTTAACCGTGTTAGTGTTTCTGCTTGTTTTCCTAAACATGCTGCTGCTCTTGTTATATCAACCTTCGTTACAGTACTTCTAACTCGTCCCTTTACTTTCATTCTCAGGTATACTTTTTAAACATTAAATTCTTAAAAAAAAATGAAACACTTTGTATTTATTTTGTATCATAATCCCAGAGAAGGTTGGAAAAGGCTTAGTAATGCGCAGAAAGTAAATTAAATTTTATTTAAAATTCTTTCAAGTAAAATCCCTTCATCTTTATTGGATATGTAAGAAAAATCTATTCCAAATCTGTCACAAAGATTATTTGCTTGTAAAGCTGGTATTTAACAAACAGTGTTACATTTTCCTAGTTGTTTAGAGTAACTGATAGGTTTAAACTGATTCTTATATGCATCTTGCAATACTTCGGAAAAAAAGAAGAGCTTCTCCATTCTCACCATTCTCAGCTTTTTCATTTAGCTGTTCATATGCACCAGCTGAACTAGTAAGGATCTGAACTGAAATTAAATGAAAGTTTTTTTACCCTTCCTGAAAGGTTCGTGGTTTGAAAACCTAATTAACACTTCAGTTAAATCTGGTACTAATTTTATATTTGGCAATTTCCAGTGGATTGCTGGTTGGATTTTTTTTTCTCTGAAACTTAACTGTTAATACTGCTTTTGTTAAATTTATGTAAATGTCATGTAGTGAGTACATACTTAAAAATAAGCTATTTTAATTCCAATGAAATTTTAAATCTATTTTAAATGCTTCTTATTTGAATTTTAAATTTGAGTTTAGTAAAATACATTGTTCTTCTTGTTGTCACTGTTAGATTGTTCATCACTGTAGATTTTGTTCTTATTAGCAAGATAAATTTATATGTAGTTAGAGTTGGTTATAAATAAACATGTATTTCCCTTTTGAGAGCTCTAGACTTTCAGTTCTTAATGGTTTTATAAACCTGTAACACTTCTCATTTAAAACCTTTTGTTACTAAAAAGAAAAGAGTTTTGAAAAACTCTAGAGATCTGCAGGGGATTGTCCTCTATTCTTATATGGAATTTGTATGTGGAGATCTCATAGCTAGCATGATGCAGTCGGTGAGGAATCTACACCATTCAGAGAAAAAAGACAAAATTCACAAGTATTTAAAATACCTTCTAAATAATTGCAGATGCCAATTTTGTGTGGTTAATTTGGAATTATTCAGCTTCTCTTCAAATAAGTGTAACAATGTTTTAGGAAAGAGAGATTATCTGTACATGTGTAAAGGTTTTACAAGTATTCTTATGTAGTTCTATCAATAAGTACCTATCCAGAGTAAGGTGAACAGGTTTTCTCTCATTTGTCTGGATGGTGTATTTCTGAGAATGTAGAAGGCTTTTAGGTTTGTAATACCCGTTCATTTTACATTAATGTACTCACAGATTTGAATTAAATTAATATATAGTAACCTTTCAGATACACTTCAAAATTTTAAAGAGATAACTTTTAGTGGAAGAGGAGAAGTTGAAATCAAATAAGTGGAAATGAGGCAGGACTAACATATGTACCTGACACTATTTATCTTACAGCTAAATAACAAGTATCCTTATAGAAGTGTCTCTGCAAGCTCCAAAGTATACAACTGTGCTTCCCAAAAATACAAATAAGAGTTTCTTCCCTTAAGAGAACTTGGTGGTTTAAGTACTCTGAACACCCACTCACCTCCCCCAGCCCCACAATAAAAGAATTATTGGTTCAAGCTTTCACTGCTTTGGGAGCTTGTGACTTGGCTTATGACCTCTTCAGCCAAAAGTGAAAACCTCCTTCATGCTCTGGAAGCCCCCAGAACCTGTGTCCTGATTTTCTTCCCAGATCTGGCAAAATAAAATATCCTTCAGGTTTTGAGTTCTTCTGTATTGAATCCTTATTCAAAGCATCAGAAGAAAAAGTAGCACTGTAATTTTATGCAGTGTAGTACAAACATGAGGCAAAATGGCTAAAAGATGAAAAGACTTCCTAAAGAAGTGGATTTTAGAAAGGATTTTGAAAAGGAATTTGAAGTACAGGTTTTGCTTGGCAGATAATTAGAAAGGTTTAGTCAGTGAGAATATGAGAATGTGTTTATGTGTATTCAGTTTAAAATCTCTCTGTCCTAATCAGCATCTGCCACAAATCTAATAACTGACTGGTTTTGTTATTTCTGAGGAGATTCGGGGTAGTGGGAGGTGGGACTGAATTGCCAAATTTCGTACAAGTTGTATAATAGGGTTCGATAGAGTCTAAACCAAGATTTTGTGTGTACATGTGATCAGATTGTGGTATTTGGAATCAAATATTCAGCAACTGAAAAGCATTTTTATTAACCTACTAAACAAATTAATCTTTAGTAGGAAAAAATAAAAAAATTTATTTTTCAGATTGGTTTCCTAACCAATATGTCAATATGATACCCAAGCTGAATTTATACTTGGTATCTACTATTAGCTGTTCTTTTAGTCCCATAGTCAGTATATGGGTATTGAGCAGCAGATCAGCATGTCTTATGGAAGTTTTCAGAGTATGTGCTTTCTCTTAGCCAGCTGGTTGTTAGTTGAGGTAGAAGAGAACTGAGGGAATTCTCTTACGGGAAGGGAATAGAAAAGGATAGGAAAAGAGAAGGAATAAGGGAAGAGGGGAGGAATTTAAAGTGAGTGGAGTAAAAAGGGAGGAGAAGGAATACATCTTGCATGAGGACATTTCAGGACACTGTTTCTGAAGAAACCTGAACTTTGTTAGCTCTGCTTCTCAGACAAATTTTGTCATTTCATGACAAAATCTAGCACTTTCTGTATGCTGTAGCTCTGTTAGAATGTTAATCAGATAAATAGCAAATGTGATTTTTATTTTTCTCAGATAGTTCTGTCTATTTAAATGGTTGTATAAATATATCCCTAGCATATTCTGATAAGTATTCTTCTGTTGCTGAAAGGAGACACAGCCCTGTGTTTTCTTTAGGTTTTCTTACCATTTCTCTGTCCATCTTTCTGAACACATTAGAACTAAGTTTTTCTTTCCATCTTAGTAGAATATGGTCTTTGTAAAATACGGTTGCTTCTGAAGGTGCACTAATAAGTATGCGTGTAAAAATTCTTCATAACCCGTGTTGCCTTTCTGAGCTTCAGTAATGCAACTAGGCAGCCAGTGTCCTTAAGGCACAGCTGGGCTGTAATAAATGGGGCAGTCCAATCCTCTTACGGCTGCTGCTTTAAACTGCTTTAGTGAAGTGAAAAACCTTCATTCTTAAGTGTAGAGAAACAAATGATACAGGCTAGATTTGACTGTAGTCGAACTTGGCAGGTTCACTACTCTCAGCACTGCCTCTTGTGGAGAAACCCAGATGTGATTATTAAGCAGCTATAAGTTACTCCTTTTGTGTTACTAACTTCTTGTCTTCAAGAACTTCTGGCACATGCATGTCAAGTTGCTTTTCTCCCTTGCCTTTTGTGGGTTGCTGTGTGTCAAGACTGGTAATCTACTCCAACTAATTTACTTGGACTCATGTCATAATGTGAGTCTCAGAACCTCCTGGTAGAATTTGTGTATTCATTGACACTATAACTTTCACTTGACATGTGATAATCATAGAATCACAGAATCATAGAATAGTTAGGGTTGGAAAGGACCTTAAGATCATCTAGTTCTAACCCCCTTGCCATGGGCAGGGACACCTCCCACTAAACCATGTCACCCAAGGCTCTGTTGAAGCTGGCCTTGAGAATACCTTTTAGAAAGATACCAAAGCTTTTTGTAAAGATTTGGAAAGATAGATCATCTACCCTATCTGTCAACAGTTGATGCTAATATATTATTTATTTTCATTGTTTGGAAATAAAGAAATATGACTTTTAGATGAACACAGCCAAGTAATAGATTTCTACTGCTGGAATACAAAAATGCACTTTTTTTTTTTTCTGCTAAACAGGTGTGTACTCTTAGGTACCTCTTGCCTTACAGATACTTACAGTTGTTAAGCAAGTTACCTCTTAATGCTTTGTTATATAAATGAACTGGATTATAGTTTTAATATTTCTGTTTGAGAGGAACATTTTAGCTGTGTGATGCTCAGATGAGTTATACTGAGAAAGATGGGCCCATCTGTTTGATTGATATTTCCCATTGTATTGAGACTGAGGTCATCTGAAAAAATTAATCTCTGATTTTCAATGGTAGTAATAAATTTGGGACAATAAAAGTTCTTCAGAGAACCTACATTGTCTGACAATTTGCCACTTAGAGTTTTCAAGATCTGTGTATTTAAACAGTTTTAATCCATGTAATGTAGAGTATTGATTTTGTATGGTGCTTGAAAATGTCATGCAAGATTAAATCTTATAGCAATCTAAGTGTACTATGACAATACAAGTTAATGTTATTAGCCAAACTTGTTATAGCATAAAAAATGGTATCGAGTTTAGTTGACAAGACTTACAAGTGAACGAATTATGCTATCATTTCTTAATTATTTACTGTTCAACCTTTCCAGAATTTATACTAGCTTGATGTCAGCCTGCCTGTAGTTTCTCAGGTTTGATCTTCATAAACACAAATACCACAATGAATTTTTGCAGTTTTCTTGATCTTGTAGAGTACTCCAAGATGTGTTAAAACCACATTAATGTTTCTGTGAATTCCTTTTGTTTTAATTGCTCTCCAATGGCTTTAATACTTCTGGGGTGCAAGTTACCTCTCTGGATTTTAATAAACATCCTCCTTTTCCCAAATTGAGATTTGCTAAATACTTCTTTCCCAGTTACATTTTAACAATTGGTTGTTATTTTCTTAAGCCCTATGGTTGTGGATTTTTGACACCTTTTGGTTTTCCTCTTTCTTACTCATATGGCTTTTTATGGTGGGGGGTTGTCTGTGGCTGGTCACCAGGTGCCCACCAAAGCTGCTTTATCACTCCCCTCCTCAGCTGGACAGGGGAAAGGAAATATAACAAAAGGCTTGTGGGTCAAGATAAGGACAGTGAGAGATCACTCACCTGTTGCCATCATGGGCAAAACAGACTCAAGTTGGGGAATTTACCAACCAAAATCAGAGTAGAATACTGAGAAACAAAACCAATACTTAAAACACACCTTCCCCCCATCCCTCCTTTCTTCCTGGGCTCAACTTCACTCCCAGTTTTCTCTACCTCCTGTCCCCCAGCAGTGCAGGGGCAGAGGGAATGGGGGTTGTAGTCAGTTCACCACGTGTCTCTGCTGCTCCTTCCTCCTCAGTAGAAAGACTCCTCACACTCTTCCCCTGCTCTAGCATGGGCTTCCCACAGATCACAGCATCCTTTGGACATCCCCCTGCATCCATGTGCTCCACTGTGGACCTCCATGTGCTGCAGGGGCACAGCTGCCTCACCATGATCTGCACCACAGGCTGCAGGGGAGTCTCTGCTCCGGGACCTGGAACACCTCCTCCCTCCTTCTGCACTGACCTGGGTGTCTGCAGGGCTGCTTCTCTCACAGATTCTCACTTCTCTCTGTCTGTGGCTGGTGTTGCACAGCAACTTTTCCCCCTTCTTAAACATGTTATCCCAGAGGTGCTACTGCCATGGTTCACGGCTTTGGCCAGTGGCGGCTCTGTCCTGGAGTCAGCTGCATTGGCTCTGTTGGACATGAGGGAAGCTTCCAGCAGCTTCTCACAGAAACCACCCCTATGGCCCCCCACTATCAAAACCTTGCCATGCAAAGCCAGTACTCTTTGCTAATGATTTCCACTTTAGGGATCTGGCTGGCCTCTACCACAGAGACTGCACTTTTAGCATTACTAATGGACCTTTGTTTCCTGCTTAGAGATCAGATATGAAGTGTTTGCAGTATGTAATGAACATATCCAGCTTTAATATGCTGTCTTGTCTGATGCAGTGCCTATAGATACTTCCCTGAAAATACGGATATGATGGGGCTTCTTAAGATTAAGTGAAGCAATGGCAGGAAAAGCCATGATTTAACCAACCTTCTGTTGACAACAGATCACGTTTTGTTAGTAAACTTTATGGTTTGGGAATATAGTTATACTTTCAGCTGTTCTTTAGGTACCATGACATAGTAATGCCAGAAACTGACACTTCCTTCTCTGTGTTCACTTGGTAAGTAACTTAAGGCCTTCAGACATGGATGCGACATTAATACATGGGCTATCACTGTAAATGTTGAATTTTGAACTGCTTTACTGCCAGTCTCCTTAGCTGGGCTATGCTGTAATTCTGCTAGAGATGGAGCAAATTATGCCTGATTGCTTAGTAAGATGAGTGCCCAGAAGTGAGAATCACTTGTATTCAGGGTTTCCACTGTCTGAATGCTCTCCCACCTTTCTGGCCAGAGAGGCTTTTTTCCCTTTATTATTTGGTAATAGTTTATATAGGTATTTTTTTTCATTTGTCAAAGGCAAGCCAGGATATTGAGTACAATTGATTTCAAATCTGACAAATACAGAAGAAAGAAAGGCCTCATTTAACTGAAAATAGTGCTGTTTCTTCAAAGTACCTGAATATTATATTTAAATATTCAGCATTTTTCAGCTTGGATTTCTGTGTTTTATTTATTAGGGAGTTTTTAAATTTAAGCGATTTAAAAAGTGATGAAACAGTGTTCTAAGATATAATGCTGACCCTATCATACCATTGAAAAAAGGAAAGAAGATTTCTAAACATGTAACAGTTTGTCTGATAAACCTACCATGCTTACTACTAGTGACTTCTTACGTATTAGATCTCATGTAATCATTTTCATAATTTTCCACTTGAGAGTAAGGCAAATAGTATTCAGGAGGCACTTACGATCCTGAAGATGGTGAATTGAATTTATTTTATTATGCAGAGGATAGTTTCAGAGATATTAAATATTAGGAAAAAATACTTAACGATTGATATAAAAAAGACAGTGCTGTTCTGAAACATACAGCATCACAGATGTTGCTTTTCATTACTTCAGTTATTTTAAAATTAAGAATGATACTGTGACATACTGCCTCTAAATGATACTGCACAGTACCTACAGAAAATAGTGTTGAGTATTTTCTGATATAAAGCAGAAGTCTGCTTTAATTTTTCTGCCCAATTAGTGTATATCAAAATTAAAGGAGGCAAATTAGAAGTATACAATTGATTCCTTTCAGAATATAAATGTTCTTTCAAACATAACTCATGTTTTTAATTCTAATACAAAATGTATAACCTAAGCATTTAAAACTAACTCTCTGCGCTAAGGATGTCCTGAGAGCTGTGGAATATTGAATTCTTTGGGGCTCCTTGAAAATTAAACCTCTGTAATTTTAATTGTGTAAACTTTTACATTAAAATTACTTCTGTGTTTCGAGAAGGTGAATCTCTTTAGGCTTTCTTAATGACCATAGGAGATGATGAGGGTCTGACAGTACCTTTTACTGAGAGTTTTAGCTGCTGCAGTCTAATTTTTGCAGAGTACAGCAAGCTCAATGAATTTAATGAGGATTTTGCAAATTATTTTTTAGAAGTTATGGTTTTTTGTACAGCATGTTTATAGCTATACAAAATTCTGTGTGCCCTTAGCATTTTTGACTGCATTCTATCTGGAGCCAAACTTTTTTTCCCATTAATTTATCCTCTCTTAGTGAGCTAAATGATTAGACACTGATTATGATACTGTCAGTCCTACTTCAGTATCTGCTGTAAGCACAAAGGATGTGTTACTAATCAAAAGGATATTTAACTTGTTCTAGAATTTTTATATTATTCTTTTGGAAATGAGAACGTTGACAATGTAATAATTTTGAAATCTATTTCTTTCACCTGTTAAAATAAGTAAAATGCACGGTGGTGGAAAATACGTGTGCTTTAGAACGGAAAATAGTTGAACACATACCCTGAAGTATAGGACTTTTTTTTTCCCTCCTGTCTGAGGGAAGTGTCTGTTTTGTACTGCTACATCTTCTCAAAAGTCTGCATGGCTTTTGAAAGCCAACGGTTCTGCAGTGTACGATATTTCAGGCTAGCAGCTACTGCCGAGTAATGAGGCATGGGAGCAGCTGGTATTGGTTTATTTCTGAAGCTTTGCGTCTGATTCTATTAGCCTACCTGCAGATGTAACTGCTCTTTCCACTGTGTGATCTAAACACAGAACAAATAATTCATAATTTTAAAATACTTAAAATTATCATTTTTGCATTTTGTTTGAAGTTTATTGTGTGAGGCTAATCAGTAGTGAAGTAAATTGTGAGTTGCTACTAAAACTAAAGCAATTCTTAACTAAGTAAAAGACCAGGAACTTTTATAGAAAGAGGAGATGAATGTTTGTCACTGAACCCTACTGAATCTAAACAAAGAAAAAGATTACCTAATAGTCTTGCAATGCATTTGAAGTACAGTCTGCTATTTGTTTGGGGAGTTGAATGGAATATATGTCTTAAAATATTTCAGCAGCAGTAGTGGTGTTTTCCAGTGGGTATATCTTAACATTACTAAATTACTGTATCTTTTTTTCCTAGTCAGGACTCATTATTATACTGTATAACAAAAATAATGGCAGCTTTTTTTACTTGCCTGTGATGCATTTTAGAGTTAACTTGTACTAATGATGCACTGCCTTATAGGGGATTTATTATAATTTATTTATTTTCTCCCCTGTTTGTGTTGGTCAAGTTAATAATAGTGCTATCTTTAAAACTTAATTCACATTTTAATTGTCAAGACACAGTGCCAGAGAGCTGAGTTATCCAATCAAAACAAATGCCACAAAACAAATTTTGCCTCATGCACAAAGTAATAACAGATGAGAGTTTAAAATACTGTACTTTTCTTACATGAAAAGAAAGTATATTTTAGATGTTCCAATTACATAATTTTCTCTTCAGGTTTGGGAAGCGGGGAAGGGGAGTTTGGCTCCACAAGTGGCCACTGAATAGAGATGGTAGTTTGGGCCTAACATTATTTAAATGATAGCCAACATGAAAGTGATTCTTTTCCTAAACCTGTAATTACTTCTGTTTATTTGTTTTAATGATTTCCCCATTACTGTAATCTGAAAATTGCTTTTAAAAAAAAGTTCTATATGTGGTGCATCTGAATTCATATGAATTAATTGTACCAATTAATTAAATAGAGTATATAATACTTAAAATAAGAAATATACTGTTTAAGATTTAAATATATATATGTGGAATATATATTCATATGTATGCATACTGTTTTCTAAGACTACCTCTTCCGTATATTTAGTTTTACAGGTGCGTTATTTAACCTGACTAGTTTTAAGGTGGAAATTGATCAGTTTATAGAGGAAAATACAAAGCATGGTTGCCTGTGATAACGGGTAATCCTTATTATCCTTGCTTTTTTTTTTCTTTTTTTTTTTTTTTGAAAGTAACAGAATGCCTTTTTCAGCTTGATTAAGCAGAGCAGTTACAGGTAATACTAATTTCGTTTTCAATCCAGTGTACAAAACAACCTCCAGTATACAGAAAATCAATAGTTGTCAGCACTTTCTGTTCAAGGAGTGAAACTGAGTAATTTCCACAGAATTTTGTTCAGCTTACTGTACCCAGCTAGCACTTTCTAAAGCTTAAATTTCTCTGTATGATGTGCTGCTTGTGCTCTTAGTGGCCTCTAGTTTAAAGTCCTTAGCCCTAAGTCTGGTCATCCAGTGTTGACTGGTTCTGGCCTCATTCCACTGTAGGTGGTTTCAATAAATTCTCTCAGGCTTTATGACAAAAATTGTTCATAAAGTAATTGGGAGATTTCCTCAGAGCACTTTACATCAAAGGATGCTTAATTGTCCTGGCCATCCAAGAAGAAAAACAAGATGTGAAGTGCTCAGTTTAATTAGGCCACAACTTTATTAACTCAACTGGGAGCACTACCCGGCAATAAATGCAGGTCATTGTTCTTTCCTTGATCATTCCCAGTTTTGGAGGACTGGTGTTCGCTTCTTTTTTCCAGCCACAGAGATGGGACCTCATAGTTCTTCCATTATACAAGGACTAAGTGAGGGAATATGTGAAAGAGGGGATTTGTCCTTTTGATACCATATGCAGGGAGTCATGCAGCTTTCCCTTCCCCCTCCAGTAACTTTCTCAGAACTCTGTCTTACCTAAACATGTCTAAACCTAAAACATCTAACCCAAATATTTTTTTCAGGAAAAAAAACCCCAAACCTCAATTCAGAAAAATTTTAACAAATACTATTTTGAAAAGGATATTCATACAGTAAAAGAAATCGGTGAAGTGTTATTTGAAGAGCATGAAGATGGGCATCAAAAAATGCCCCCACATGTCTGTGCTGTTCTGTGCTGCATATCTGAACAGCAGTACTTCGCTGCTTTTCCTCAAGACACTCTATAAACAATTTAAGCGATTTTATATGTGGCAGATGTAGCTACATCTCCAGTGCAAGCCTGTGCTTTGCTAGAGATAGTGCATTGCAGTGTACGAGCGGAGTTTCTCCAGGCGTGGAGAACACTGGAACAGGTTACCCAGAGAAGCTGTGGCTGCCCCATCCCTGGCACTGTTCAGGACCAGGTTGAAGGGGGCTTTGAGCACCCTGGTCTAGTGAAAGGTGTCCTTGCCTGTGGCAGGGGGGTAGAACTAGGTGATCTTTAAGGTCTTTTCCAACCCAAACCACTCTATGAATCTCTGATTTTATAACAAGGCAACTGGGGCTTCTGGGAAGAATGTAGCACCTTCGCAAAACTCAGCTGATGACAGAGGGCCTGTATGGGACTTGAGTATTCAGCGTCTTATGTTGTCTCCTATTAAATGTATCATCAGGTTTCACTACATCCTTAAAGAGAAGTAAATTCTGTGTCTACAATTAGCAAAGCTTTTCCGCCATGTAAAAACAGATAGCTGATTTATCTTGCCTCTCCTATTCCTAAAGAGGACGCAAAAAGTAAGTGCCAGTAGTTTCTGAAGAGATCCCTGAGCCATTTAAATAGACAGAGTACACCCTCGCACACAGTACCACTGTGCTCCTTAGCATGAAAGGAACTTTCTACATCCTAATTTTAATAAACAAACTTTTTTGCAAACATTTTCTATAAACTCACATTTTCTAATTAAAAGTTTGTTTTGTGGAAGGAACTCCAGGTGGTATAATTAGTGAAATATATTTTAATGATAAATCTTCCTTGTCCTATTTTTTTTAATAACAAAAAACGTCCTATGCATTTGAGATGCTCCCTATGGGTTGTATATAAGAGCTTGGTTAATTAGCTAACCAACTTACCCACCTTACCTTTTTAAATGTGTCCTGTTTCACAGGTGTAGTTTCAAATTTTATTTGGGATAGAGGAGATAAATAAAGCATGTAGTGCTCACCCTGGCCTGCACAGCAGAAGAGACTTTGGGCTGTCCTTTGAATGTCATTTCTTAATGGGCACACCACTTACAGCTCTCAGCCTCTGGTCGGACTGCTGACCTTCAAGCTATCCCTATCTCTTACATCAGGCCTTTCCAAAGCAGAATAGCCTAGATGCTATTGTGTGACTGAAATACTGTTAACTCTCAGTGTGCTTCCAAAAAACTCTTGCAACCTCTTAAGACTGTCCTTTCCTTCAGTTGTGATTTAATTAGTTTTCTCTCCTTTTTTTTATTACGTTGCAGATAGTGAATGGGTTTTATATTGCTTTTCTGTCTTTCTCTTCCTTTGCTTTATTTCTGCTCTATAATTCCAGTTGTTTTGAAGTTTTTATTCTAATATGTGGTGAGCACTGACCAAACCTGCAAGTGCAATTCCGTGTCCTTCCTTTTTTGTGTTTTGTCTAAAAAGATCTTTAGTTTCTGTTCTAAGTGATTGACTTGTGATGTCACTCGCCTATTCAGGACAGATAAAATCCTATGTGTAGATTTCTGTGAGTATCTCATATGTAGCAGTAACTTAAATCCCTCTTCAGGTTTCCAGTTGTAGATGAATGTCATGATCTCTGCTTGCATTGAAAAAGTTTTTGGGATATTTTTGTATGTTTAGATTTTTCTTTTTCTATTTTTTCAGAATAAGGCATGGACACACAAACACAATTTACACGTTGTTTGGTTGGTTGGTTGGTTGGTTTGTTTTTTTTAAATTTACCACAGAAGTTAAAGGATTTTATCTGGAAGTCATTTACATTTCTATAGTTTTCATGACTACATCTGTATTATTAGTTTAACTGTTACATTCTTGTTAGTTTTCCTCTGCTTTCTCACACTCCATTCATCCACACCTGCAGTAACTTCTTGACATGTGTCTTCTGCACCGTTTTTTAATGCTTCTGACTGAGTTAGTGTCTGAGTGATGACCTGCAGTTAGATATCCCTCACTGTGTTCTCAGTTCAGCATGATTTCATTGATACACTTGAATTCACATTGTGCACTGGTCACCCTAGGTATCAATGTTTTTTGCTGTCTGAAGAAAATAGCATGCCCAAGTTCATCTGAACAGCAATCACTAAAATGTTGACTACTGAAAATGTTTAGAGGAGCCCCTGGATATTCTAGATCTCTGCTATGGTTTGGCCACTGCTAGCTGCTGGGCAGAACTACAGGAGCATATTTCACTATAAGAGGCAAGAGGAGGACAGTTTCCAAAACCTGCTTGATTCATGATAAGGTGGATTGTGTTTCTCTGAAGGAAGGTAACCAGTGACCAAGCATTTGGATCCAGTATTAGATTCACCCAAGTTGCTCCAAACGCCAATAGGACAGGGATTATTCTAGACCTTGTCAGCATAGTTCAGGTTCTGGAAATGCCCTCAGAAACAATAGGGAACATGTATTAATAGCTGAAAAGACATATCAGGACCTAAGTGTTGTATGGCCTCTGTTGGTGAGTGCAGTCATATGAAATAGATGTTAATTATGTGCCTGCCCCCTTCTGCTCAGATTTCTTCTCCACCTCCTCTTTATTCCCCAATATCATTCTCAAAAGTCCCCCTTGCAGACAGTTGGCTTCTCTGAAGCCCCAGAGCCCTGTAGCACTGACCAACATAGTTTCCTTTTTGCCTCTTTTTCCCATGGTGCTGTGCCATTGACTTAATTCTCCTGAGATCTGAAATCATACATTTTAATCCAATATTTCTAGCATCACTGTTGTCTGCTAAGAACAAAATCAATTGTAAAATCAGTTTGATCAGCACCTTGAGCTTCTAGCTGCTTTTGAATTTTATGAGGTAAGTAATCTCTAAGTATTCTGCAATATCTGTATAGCTTACAAGGTATTTGTGGCTACTTTTACTCAAATCCTTAACATGACTCATTGGATTCAGTGCAATTACAGAAGGTAGTATTTTGTATTTTATTTTGTGCTAATCTGCTGTGAATAAGGGAAATGCATTGCTCTGTGTTGTAGAGGAGCACCTTTTTTCTGGAGGGTTTATTTCTCCTCCAGATATGCACTAGCCTTATTTTTTCTGACTGGAAAAAGAGCTTCTGTCCCTGTGAACACTGTTGACATGAATGGAGTTACGGCTGTTCCTGTCGTGTCTGGTATTCCCAATTTACCCTCTGCTTCACTGGTTTGTGAAGAATTTTACCAGCTGCTTTGGCAGGGAGAAAAAAAAAGGTGTATGTAGCATGTCTGCTTTCCAGAGTAGCTAAAAAAATGAGCATGGATTTAGTGATGCTCTCTTTAGGAACTTGCATAAGCATGAAAAATATCTGAATAGGTGAGTGCTCCCTTTGCAGAGTAACTATGCAAGATAAAGGCCCTCACAAATTCGTGAAGAAGTTGGAAGACTTTCTAAATTATTATCCAGAGAGGAAAGAAAAAAACAAACCCATTGCTGATTAGGAAGCCTCATGTGAGGCCAGAGTGTAATGATGAATATGAATGTACAGTCATCAGTATACAAGATGGACAGTATAAATGTTTTCTTACATATTGATTTTGTTAGGAGTTGATAGTAGTCATTCCATGGTGGAGGTTTAGTGGGAGGTATCCCTGCCCATGGCAGGGGGGTTGGAACTAGATGATCTTAAGGTCCTTTCCAACCCTAACTATTCTATGATT
>JANHGB010042330.1:0-11032 GCA_026283785.1 Coracopsis vasa
TGCGACCGGCCCGGCCTGGCCCGGCGGCCAGCGGGGCAAGGCGGAGGGTGACAGGGAGCTGCCACCGGGACTGGGGACACAACCGAGATCGGAACCGGGACCGCAGCCGGGACCGGGGGCAGGACCCGGACCCGTGGCTCTATTCGCGGCACGATGGGGCAGGCGGCGGCTGGCGGAGGGCAGCCGCGGACCCCGGCCCACAGCTCTTCCCCTCAGGCAGCGGCGTGAGGGGGCAGTGCCGTGCCGCTTGGGCTGGGAACCGGCAACACCGGGGTGGGTTTTGTATTCGTTGTTTTCTTTCTATTTTTCTCGCCCCCTCCCCTTCCCTGGGAATCGTGTCGCTGCCTCTGCACGCACGCAGCAGCCCCTCAGTGCGGGGTAGAGCTGCGCACACGCGTAAAGTCCCTCCGGTAAGCTGTGAGACAGGGTCCTCCTGTGCTGAAACGCGTGTTTCTCGCTGTTTTTCTACTGTTCTGATGGGTTTGGGGTTAGTTTGGCTTTGGGGTTTTGTTTGTTTGGTTGTTAGTTGGTTGCTTGCTCAGTTTCTGCCCTTACAGACACTCGCAGCCCCCTGGGCCCACAGGCAGAGGCTGCAGCCAGGCGATGGAACAGCGCCCATTGTACATGGTGTTCTGCAGACCCACCTGCTCCTGCCCAAGGACTGATGGTAACGTGGTTCTGGCTGCGCATGAGTTCCAGAAACTGCTTTGCATAACAGTTGTATTTTCGCAGGGTAATGTTCCCTGTTAGCTGTGTGCTCCAGATGTTTGGCAATCGATTGTTCATACCTACACAGCTGTGCAAACTGGCTTCTCCAAAGCAAGGCTGTTGGGGATGGTGCCTCTCACTACAGAGAGGCCATCGTGCTTCAGGGCAAAGCGGGTGAGAAATCTGGGGGGAAACGGCCTACTTCAGGCTCTTAATAAAGGTTATCAACAGACCAGGATTGCAATGTCTTTAAAAACCTTTTCCTTCTACTTTAATTAAAATAATTATAAGATCCAGATCATTTTAGTATTGGATTTTCCTAAATGCATTTATATTTAAATTTACATGTTATGCCTCCCAACTCTTTGAAGAATAACCACCAGCCAAACCTCTGATGCATTGCCCCTGCAAGAAGATACATGTGCCCGAGATTATTTTCAATATTCATCAGTAATGCATTTATAAAGAGAGAGCTCCTTGCAAAAAAAAAAATGTAAATGCAGAAGGAAATGAACTTAAAGAAATCCTTTGCATTTGCAGCACAGACTTAAATCAGTCCACTTTTAATTTGACTTTATAAATACAGTTGGGAGTGTAGTTAACTGTACTAGTGCCCTGGCTGAGGCCATGGTGGAGGGGAGTGTGGTTGATCCGAGCCTCAACCCAGGGGACTCAATTGTGGGAGGACAGAAGCGTTTCTGCAGCCATCAGCCATCCCTGCTGGTCCGTGGGAGCCCGAAGGACATGCTCCAACATGATCTAGAGCCGCTTCCATGAGCGCTGTGCAAGGACCAGGGAGTTACAGTGAATCAGCTAAAGGTGAAACCATGTTTAGGATGTAACTAGCTTTGTGTCTCCTTCAGTCCAGGTTGTTGGGAGTGCAATTAGTTGATCTTGGAGGCTGGATGTTTGGTTCCTAGTGAGCTTCTGTGTTAGTGGTGACATTTTCTGTTACAAAATGAAAAGAAGGTTTTCTTTAATTTTCTTTTTTAAAGCAGTGGAAAATAGGATGAGTTTTATGGGTGTATGCATCTAAAAATATGCATATGTCCTCTGGAGTTCTGTTTGGGGTGAGGCAGAAATTTGCTGGGTTTATTTTTGATGTAAGCTCTCATTAACTTTTAAATCCATTTGTTCTGACAGTATTTCTTCATGCTGTGCTAGGAAAAAAATTGTGTAGCTGGTGACCAAGTTATACAAGGAAGGATTTGTTCAGTGACAGACACCAGTTTCATTGCTACCTGTCTCTGTTGTTTTCAAATGCCTAGATTGAAAGTACTGAAAGGCAAAGCCTGCTGTAAAACAGCCCAGAAAGGAGCAGGGAAAGCAGGGAAAGACCACAGCAACAGGGGAATCCCCCGACTCCAGAAAAGTGCTGTGTATAAAACACAGTATTATGGAGACTGTGCCCTTCCACCCACTGCTTTTTATGATGTTACTTAAACTAAACCTCTTAGCCTCTATACGAAGTAGGTTTTACTTTATTTTGTAGACTGGTTAACTGTATTGCATAAACCCCAAGTGGACATGCCAGAGGCTAGAGAGCCAGCCCCTCTAGCTGGGATTGGCTGCCAAGCACTACTTTGTTCAAGTACTGCTACTGAGCCTGCAAGATGGGGGAATAACTGTGTTGTTTGCATGTTTGCATGTTTGCGAGCTCTTTCATAGTCTTTTTGTACCAGATAGAAAGAGGAAAAATGTTGATCCAAAACAAATTTGGGCTCCAAGCACTCATTACCTTTGGAAATTCTGCTTAAAGTTCAAATCATACAGCAACTGGCCTAAGGGATGAGATCCCAAATCCAAAGAGCCTTAATGCAATGAAACTTTGGCTTCAGGGCCCCTTCTATTAGAACAGCACAGAGGGCAGAGTATGCCACTAGCAATGGGTCGTACACCACATGGGAAGAAAAAGATTTCTTGTGGCTTTTATTGACATGTTTCAATATAGTATTAAAGGATAATTTAAGGAAATAAGCTTGTAATATTAGCTGCTACTGTGGGGGGAGCTCCATGGGATGTCTCTTTCTCTTTCCTTGAATTGTATTACCCAGTGGAAACTGTAATTTGGCCTTCCAACTGCAATCAGACACATCATTCACAACTCTACACGCTGAGATGACAAGCTAGGTCTTCACTCAGCACTGGGCTAGGCACAGAAACATGTGTTACGTGCTGACTGCACTTCCAGAACTGTTCAGGCTTTCTTAAGTTCCTGGAATCCCCATGTGCTGTGCTCACTAAAGGGATTTCATGACAAGAAGAGCTCACAGCACTAGGCTTCTGACCAAGGAGACCAAGTCACATGGAGTCTGGGAGCAGAAGAAAAGCAACAGTATGTTGCAAATGTAAGAAATGCCCAAGGCATAATGGGGAGGCATGAGATAGGAACAAAACAATTAATCTCTGCTCAGCATCATGAGACTTGACAGAACTCAGATCCTCAAGAGCCAAACAGTGATATTTCTAGGGACTTGTTATAACAGTAAGATTAAAACAACAACAAACCAAACAAACCCCCCTCCAACAACTGCAGCAACACCAAATTCAAGCCCACTTCTACATTTTTTAGGATTTCAAAACCTTTCAGATCTGAAAATTGCAATTTCCTGCTGAAAAAGCATTTAGAAAGCCCCACGTCCCAGTGACCAAAACTGCAAGGAAGTCCTGTCCAGAAGGCACTAACACATCCAGTCTCCCTACCCCTAAGTTGGGATTCTGTAAATGCCTGTTCACAGGGCTTCTCCCTATTCTGTGAAGCTAGGAGCCATTCCCAGGTCCTTGGAGAATGTAGGCTCCTTGCCAGAAAAACAGGAGTTTGAAAACCTGGGGCCACTTGGGGCTGCTAGGCTCCCTGCCATGAAGCTCAGATCTGAGCAGAGCTCCGAGAGGTGTGGCACAGATCCTGGAAGAGTTGGGAACTCTGAAACCCTCACTTGCTTCGGGGCTAATGGAGAGCTGGTAGCCAAAAAGCCCTAGAGTCCTGGCTCACCCGTGAGCTGCGCACTTGGAATCACAGCAATAGCTTGGTTTCTACATTTTCAAAACAAAACTATTACTGCAGACTTACACTGCTGCTTTGTTTCTTTCTCCTCAGCCTCCTGCCTTCCCAGGAAATTGAGAAAATAATTTTTCATTCTGTGATAAAGTTCACTCCTGTTTCTGGGAACTGGTATTTCTTGAATTCCAGTACAGAAAACTCGGTTTTCAATCAGCTCCACTCATGATATCTAACTTCAGAATACAGAAAAAACCATTACAATTGACATGTAAAAGTAGTAAGCTTATAATAGAACACATTGAGCAGGGAATTGCCTCCCTGACCCTGCAGCCTAACATCCCAGCAGGCATCCTGAGCAGTTTTCACCTCTGAGAAGCAGAACAACAGGCCTTTCTCAACAGAAGTTCCAGGCTGATTGCAGTACTAGAAGCACTGTTTTTATTGTCTTTGCACACTGGAGTTTATAAGTTTTTGAACTCCTTCAGAAGCAGCAATCATGGGAAATGAACAGAAGTGACGTGACTTATCGTCTGCTGCAAACAAGCCAGTGGCAGACCTGAGGTTAGATAGCAACAGTAATTCTTAGTCTTACTAAACAATAAAGCAAACTGTTTTTCCAGGCAGCCATGAATGCCTGATTATTAAGCTGAAGAGTAGCAAGTTGTGATTTTCCAACATGAAAATTCCCCTGGAAGTCCTCCAGAGTCCTCTAATGAACAAATGATCTCAACTTTAATCTTACTTTGCAATTATCCAAGGATAACATTTCTCCAACATGGACTCTTTAAACACATACATTTTCTAGAACAAGTAATATTCAAACTAATTCATTCTTCCTTTGATCCACAAAAGGAGACTGTTGAGACGCAAACAGCAATAAGGGGATATTGAGGGTACATTGAGGAGATAGGAACTACAAAGTTCAGATTAATGCAATGGTTTGATCCTACATTGTCAAGATCAAAGATCTTCAATCTCAATGCTTTTTTAAGAAGCCAGCATGCCTTTGACCTTTAAATTGCTCCTGGAGGAGTTGTATCTGACACACATCTGCATTCTTGAGATGAACTAGCACCAGAAGTTTACAGCTTCTTTCCTAGCAAGCTGATTGTGGCAACCTTTTCTACACTAAAGATACACTCCTTTTGCTTGCATTAACAGTAGCCTGTCAGAAAAACAATCAAAAAAACCCCAATCAAGCAAAAAATAAAACCCCAACCCCCAGACTCCAGGCTGAATAAATTACTGGATTCTTTTCCACTCACTTGGGCTTACTGTACAGATTAATCATTCTACGATGTTTTTAAACTCCTCTTTTAACTTTGTGATGTGTGGGGAGGGAAACCCCAAGGGATTCTTGCTCCTGGCACCAAGTACTAGGTACATACCAGGTCTGTCTCTCCCTTGAGGACAGTTAGGTAGGGAGTTTGCCTTGGGTAGTATGTTGTCAAGGCAAGAAAACCAAGTCAAACCAACTGAACTCTGTGAGGACAAAAATCTGTTTCAGACCAAAAGGCAAAAAGGTTCCTCACTGTGGATCTTTGGTATGAACACAGGCCCTGAAAGTGAATCTTCATAATCCTTTTAAACTGAATCTTAAGGAGATAACTGGACTGTTGAAAGGTAAGAGTGCTTCCAAGTTCCTCCCAATGCTGACAGCAAAAGGTATTTGTGAGGCAAGAAACCATCCCCTCTCTCCAACAAGCTTGTGCTCTAAATGCAAACAAAGGCAGCAGAAAGGGATATAGCTAGGCCAGAGAGATTCAAAGATCCACAAGAACCCCAGTCAGGAAACCACTGAACTATTCCACTCTAGGATAAAAGGGGTAAAGAGAGTTGGCTGGGGAAACAGGTCCAGTATCTCCCATCTGGTAGAAGTGTCACAGAGTCATAAGCTTAAATACTTGGGGCTGATGATTCTGGTCCAGACTTGCAACAGAAGAAAAAGGTTTATGATAAGAACAGGGAGATGCAAGTTCTCACTTCCCCTGATGACCCACTGCTCCCCTTTCTGATCCCACTAGCCTCTGCTTCCAGGCTGATTATTTTCCAGTTGAGAAGGTCAAAGCTGAAGTTAATTTGCTCATCACCCCAGCAACAGCCAGTTTTGCTCATGCTAAGTCTAACCTTGCACAGATCAGTACATCCCCTTCTTGGACATGGTTGTGACAAGACTTTACACAGCTCATGCAGCTGGGAACATAGTACAGTTTAGGAAGTTAGATGCTAAGCATCCTAGGCATTGTAAACAGCCTGCTCCTCTTTCTCCCTTCCCTCACTGATAGTTCAGCTGCTTTTTTTGTCACTTAAATGCAGTGAGCTGGATTGGTATGGCTTGATAAGGTTACAATCCTCCCAAAAGACATTCCCAAGTTTCCCTTAAACTATGTCCAATATATACATTTCAAATTGAAATCACTGCTTAGAAGCTCCCATCTCTTCCCATCCCTCCACAAACTTTCCTCACTCAAAATCACTGTCTGAAGTTCCTTGGTTTCCTATGTATTCATATGGTAATTACCTGTGCTGAGAGTGGTGGTGTGAATGAAGTTCAGTGTGCTTTAAAAGAGGATTTGTAAACACCTCAGTACATCATTTACAATTACAGTCACAAATACAGTTCATAATTAATTATGAACAGAGTAGTTAGTTATGGCTAGCATGAACAATCATTAGAAACCAGAGCAAACTCAGTAAGTCCCATTGATTCTTACTATACATTCATGTTATGATTTTACTTCCTTAAAAAGACAGAACAGGCACAAGGGGAAAAGTCTACAGCTTCCCTCCAGTACAAGTAGGTTAAAGCAAGTAATAGGACATTAGCTTCTCCAAATGTAACACATTCAACGATGAGAAGCAGCAGCTCTGAAGTACTACCTCAGCTAACTGCATAATTGCTTTTGTATCCATAACAAACTCTTACCAAAGAAAGTGAAAATCAGTGCCTTGCACCAAGCAAAGCTCAGGTAGATTTCTCAGCCAGTTTAGAATTAAAGTCTATCTGTAGTCTCAAATCACAAAAAATAGCATTATTCTTAAGCATGAACATCCAGAATTTTGTTCAAAAAGTATCTTGACATAACATTAAAATATTTTAAGTTACCTCAATGCATGCTACTGCAAAACCCTAGGATTTTATTATATACAGTATGTCCTCTCAATCACAGCCTCACAAATAGTCCTGTAATGAAATAACCACAGAATTAAGTGTTAGACAGATACAGGTACACATGAAAAAGAAATCACACAACTGCTATTATAGAGGCAATACAGTTTTATTATGCTCTTTCACCAATTGTAGCAAAAACATTTAACAACTGAAAGAATAATCAAGGGAACTTAATTGTCAACAGGAACTTCAGAATTATGTTCTAAATTTTAGACCGGGAAGGCTTCACAAGGAGAAAACAAACCATACACACGTTGGAATAATAGTCTCTATTATGAAGATTGAATGCCTTCTTTAATAGCACTGAGATTACTGAGGCACCTTACTGCAGGTTATGTATCATCTCCTCTTTGGCAATGAGATGCGTGGTTTTGTTAACTAGGCCCATGAGTGAGTTGAGCTTGTGAGACCAGTCATTGAGAATATTGTTTGGATCCTTCGGCCTCTGAAAATTGATAATTCCTGCCAGCCTGTCTACTTTAGCAAAGATGGTCTTATTAACCACCAGGTTAGACAGGAACTCCTCCGATTCCTGTAAAGACAAACAACACTAAGTCAGGAAAAAAGCTTTTTTATTTATAAAACATCAGAATTCCTCCCAAGCATTAACGCAGGGCACAAGAGTTTCTTTACACTTAACAGAAATACAGCTATAGTAATATTGTACTTAAAACCCCACACAATTAATATTACACACGTTGGCACTGCAAGGTAATTACCTTTCATGAAATTAGAAGTTTAATATACTACACCAACAGACTTTTACACTTTGGAACACTTGGCTACACGGATATCAGAACAAGCCATCTGACAAGAGAGGCATAGGAAAATCTGTGAATTACTGACTACTGTCAAAAAAGGTTTATTTGTGGAAAAGAGCAGATTTAATTAGAAGGAAGTAAGGTAAAGCTTTTCATTTGCACTTGAAATACCAATATGCCATGATGTATGAATCCTTTTGGGAAAGCTCTTGAAGACACAAAGGGGGATGACAGGAAAAACTACTCCTGCCCATGTCCCCAAAGTACAACCATCTATGAACAGAGACATTTAAAGGTGAGAAACCAAAACCCTGTTATATCTTCAGTCAGTTTTAATTACCCATTGACAAAAACTTTTTAGCACTGAGACACAAGACACAAAGCACCAGCATTTAAATGAGATGAATATAAATGAACTTTTAAGAGCAGCTTTTGCCTTATGGGCACGTGCATCATGAAACTGAGTTCTGCCTGGATTAAAAAAACCCATCAGTTTTCTAACTCCCAAAAAGGCATGAAAATACACTCAGGTCTTCATGTTGACTAGCAAAGCAACAAATAATCAGATTAATATTATTACTGACTTTTATACTCCTTCTCATAAAAAGAACCCAATGAACTGAAGTTCAGTTCATGCTCCCTATCTATTACTATAGCACACTTTGTTCTCCCTGTAAGACCTGAAAAGCACTGGTTAACACAAATAGGGGATGAAGGACAGACTAAGGACAAAGCCAGGAGAGCTGCAAGAATAATACAAAGACAGGCATATAGAGATACAATAACAGCTACTATAAAACATAGCCACAGAAGTGTAAACCCTGAGAATTGTGAACCAAGCACTGTACTTCTGCAATGCTACATCTTCCTGCATTGTCTGTAAACCAATGCAATGATGATCCATGGCATCACTTACACAGCTTTCCAAGCAAAAAAAGAGAACTCAAAGAGAACATTGCTTACATTTTTGCCACAAACACATGTACACATACACTTCCAAACCCTTTGTGAAAGAAGGCTAAAGAAAGTAACACTTACATCAACAGAGAGATCCAGGAGCTGCGCCATTCTCTTCATTGTAATTCTGGTGTAATATTTAGCCATTATTCTAATATTCTGGAATAAAAGTTTTCAGAGTAGAGAGTTATGTGCAAAAAATAACTGAAGCAGGCTGCAAAAATATAAGAGCCAATGTTAAAAGCAGATCAGGAGCTGTGTAAGGTACATGAGGTAATTATGAACATAAGGTCTTTTGTTTGTAAAAGGTATAAAAGTCTCTATGTGACAAATTAGTAGGTAATATAATCAATTAATTACAAATTCAATACAAAACAAGACTTTCAAGTTTCTGCTCCATTGAAACGTGAATGCTAAATCTCACAATTTGAGGGCAGTATAATCTTTGTGTTCTGGCAACTGTGCCAAATACCTATCAATAATAAAGATAGATGAGCAAATGTTGAAAATGGAACACAATGGACAAGGCAACTATCTGCTGCTTTACTACATGCTTCTTTTGTTTCTCTTTGTAACTGAAATATGGCAAGTGAAAAGCATTTTTAGTTGAGGCACTGAATACATAGCTAGTGCTTAGAGACTGCCAGACTTACGTGTTCCACAACTCTGTTCTTTAAATCTTTCCATCTCTTTTCACCTTCCTCTGTGCAGCCAAAAACATCTGTTGCAGGACTGTCGAGGGATCCTTCTCTCAATTCTTTCCCATATTCTTCAACTAGGGCAGTCCATCGCATCAATTCCATGGTGGTAAATAGTTTTAGGAGGTCTCTAAATGATTTAGTAAAGTTGGCTTACAATCCTGTATTAATAAACCTCATTTCATACTTAAATAGATCAAAGAAGTACTTAAATATGCTTTCATGTTATTTCTATTAGTATTTATTGTTCTTCATGAATATAATACTTCATGCTATCGGGGCAGCTCAAGTCAGACTGTGTTTCTAATAAAGATCTTTCTCTCATTAAGGGACATTTACTTTAATGTAGAATTTGCACAATCATGAATATTGCATTATTTTTCATACAGCATTAAATTCCAAGATGCTGACAGCAGACTCAGCACAAACAATTTTCACTTGCACAGCCAGTTTGAGAGAAACATTCTTTGAACTAAGAACTGTGTGTTAGAAAGAATACTTACTTATACTTGGGGATTTCTTCTAGCTTTTTGTCACTACTAATTCTGTGCACCAAATCGGACTGTTCGTTGTCATAGGGTGAAAGAATTACATAAAGAACAACGCTCTTCAGTGCCTGTTTAAGAGGAAAGAGTGTGGGTTTTCTCCCATAATTAAACAAAGGAATTGAAAACACTTCCCACAGACCTTAAGAGTTTAACATGTAAAAGGCTTAAGCCCAGTGTATTAAGTTTAGGTGAAACTGATGTCATCTTGCAGAAAATTAGAGCTGTTTTCAACCAACCAATTTGTTAACACAGCCATTAAAAAAACCCCAAGAACAAGAGACTGATGAGCTACTCCAACTGCTGTAAATTGATCTGGTATTGAAATGGGTATTTGCCACATGAAAATACAGACATTTTGTAGGTAATACTTCTTTACCTGCTGCCACTTTTCACTTTCAGCCTGGATACATGGAGTATCATAAATGGCTCTGTAGTGCTTGCAGATAGAGAGGTAGGAGCCTTCATGTTGATCCAGCTGGATCATTAAGTTGTAATATTTCAGCTTTAGTTTCTGAAACAGTAGCAAACAGCAAAATTAATACAGCTCCATGGATCATACTGGATCCCAGAAAACAAAGGGATTCAAATACACTTGGAGCTGAAGACAGGCATATCAGATTAAAATTGGGAAGGGCAGAGGGAGAGAAAAAAGTCCTCCAGTGACTTACTTCTGTGTTTTCTTCTTGGAAGAATTTTGTGTTAATTTTTTTGCTGATAATTTGAGTCCGAATGTAGTCTTTTACAGCTAGACAGAGTCTCATCTGCTCCAAGATAAATTCTACACGTTCTTTCTTTTCCATTGAACCATAGGTTTCCACCTAAAATGAAAATGTAACTATTTAACACTGTCAAAGTCAAATCAAATGAAGTCTTAATTGTGCAAGAAGAGTGGGAGTTTGTCAGGGTGGAGAGAGGGGAACAAAACAGAAAAAGCAAGTGAAAATGGAGAAAAGAATCAGAAGAATCCATTAACACTGAACTCAATGCACTACCTGGAGAATTGAAATCTGTTTCCCAAGTAGGAAATATTCTAAGTAACCTAACTATGAGACTAACAAAACCAGTTAAAACTGAATTACACTTTCACTAATAGCAGTTAATCTCACTCCAGGCACTGCTGCAGATGTACCTGATGAAGTTTCTAAAGGATAATCTAAAAGATGACACGATTTTGAGCGACAAGGCTC
>JANHGB010042331.1:0-36625 GCA_026283785.1 Coracopsis vasa
GGCTGGCTGTTGGGCGAGGGTAAGTTCATGCCACCTTTCCTTCCCATCTTAGAGCTCTTGTGGGAAACACATGTTGAGCCACACACTGTTATATAGCTAGTTTGTTCTGGATAGTTATGCTGGCAAGGAATGCAAAGGGGAAATTATTTAAGTAATAAGGGGACAGTGTAAGAAAATGTGAAGCAATAAGCATGGCAATGGGATAAAGGCTTTACCATGAAGCTTAAAAGAGTGTGAAAATAAAGGAAATATCACCATCAGTGGAGCAGCAATTATTTCACAAGTCAATCACTTGAACTGTGCAAACTGTTTAAATGGGAGGATATGTTTAGCAATTTGAGACAAGTTGAAGTTCTTGAAAGAAATGGGTTTGCTGAGACTATGACACACATTAAATAGTTGACAGGACTGCTTAATGTGTTGTTATATTTATAATGAGGATCCCATGTCATTCTCTAATTAATTTCATTACAAGTGTGATATATGCACGCCTAACACATCAAGGGGTAATGTGCAGATGTACGTTGTTCATAACACTATCATCAATTCCACCACTGTTGACAGCCAGCTCACGGAAATAAGCTGCCAAATCCCAGCAGGATTCTGCGATACAGAGTTTGAACCCCTCTTATGAGAGATGAATATCCTATGCTGAAGTGTTGCACTTCTGAAGAGTGGAAATCAAAACTCTTGTGAATCAAATGGCCCCATTTGCTATGCAGCTAATGACACATCTGTGTTAAGCAACACCTGAAAAATTATATTTAAAGAAAAGAAAAAAAAATGCCTACTCAATTGTAGTCAGTACTCGTGGGAATAGGGCATCTGACTCATCTGCAGTTAAGCCTTAGTGACTTTTATTTCATGCAAGTTTTGGTCGTGTGCTGGCCGTTGATTAAGCACAAAAAATGGTATTGTGAAGGACTGGAGTTTACTGTGATACCTGTCAGACATACAGAGAAGACAGAGGAAGGACTATACAGTCTCTACAATGTACAGCATCATGCAGCAGTTATCCTTTAAGTCAGCTGAGCATCCCACCCCTGGAGTGAAGTCTGGGACAACTTCTCAGCCAGTCATTTATCAAAGCTGAATAGCTAAGGGGTTGTCCACTCCAGAAAAGACAGTGGCCAAGAAGCTAACACAGCAGCTTTCCCATGTTTGAAAATCTGCTGCAGAGAAGGGACAATCTGCTCCTCAGGCTTGTGGTGATAATGGCAATGAACAATAGTCACTGTCATGCAAGGAAGCTGCATGTTGAGAATTAGGAAGGGCTCTCTTAAGAACCAGGAAAACTTCTGAAAGAGACCCTGAGCTTTCCCTCAGTGATCCTGAATGACAAACTGGACAGTTCTCAGGAATATCATAAGCAAACAAGCGTTCAGCCTCAGTTTTCGATAGTTCTACATTTCTGTCTAAACACAGAGTTTTCTGACAAAAACTGAGTTTAAGCAATAGACTTCCAACCACCTCTACTTTAGCAACTGGAAGTGAATAAGTAAACTGAATTCAACATCATTAGTAGTCTGAGGAATGAAGTGTACAAGTGTTTGAACTGTGCACTAAGGAGTGGACACTTAAAGCAACTTGAACTTAGAATTGCATATAGCTTGTGTGCGTAGAAGCAGGGCTGAAAGGCAATTAATGGTCTTTGTCTGGGAACTCTATTTTTGGAGCTGCAAACAGTAGATTTGCGAGGGATTAGTGCCCTCAGTGTCACACTCCTGAATCTAAGATTCATTGAGGTTTACAGCTGTAATAAAATTAGGCTGTTCTCAGCTCTGGAGGCCAAAGGGCTCCTACTGAGCTTGGGACATTCAAGGAGACAGAGCCAGTTGACGGTGAGGGAGCTGGGATAGCTCCTGGAACCACCCCATGGCTGGTGGGTGGCCATGACCCCCTCTGGTACCTGCTGCCCCACAGGAGCTCCGCTGGGCTTGCTCTTCTTTCCCCTCTGTCCACGAGCAGCTCAGTGTCTGGGCTGGGAGCTTGGGGCTCCTTGGGTTAAGAGCTCTTCCACCCCCTATTTCTTACCATCCCCTGACATTGAAAACTGTCCCAGACTCAGACAAGTGTTGGTGGCTTGCTCTGATTTCTCTATCAAACCTTGCATCTTTTAATTAGCAGATCTTGATTAGTAATCAGGGAGACTTCAATAGAAAAAGCCAAGGACCTCTTTGCTGCCTCTGCTTGCTGAATGAATACATATCCTCCATGCCCAGGGGTCCCAGAGTCACCCAGAACATCACACCAACATATCAGCTGTGTTGGCAGGGATGGTGCCTGACCTGATCTGTGTGATCAGGACTGCACTGTCTGGTGGCTGCGGAAGGAGGATGCTCTCTGTGGGCTCTCCTGATTTACTTCTCTGTTTGCCTCGGGCAAGACAAAGTAGAGCAAATCAACTCCGCAGGCAGTAATTGGGAACTGTCTATTAATATGCCTAATTTTCACTGACCTGAAAAGAGTGGTTATCTTGTCCAAGGATGCAGTTCTTATTTCACACTTCTTAAACAAGTCTTGTCTTCTATGAAGACCGTTTAGTGAAATGGTTTGCGATTCATTGTCAGAAGCACTCCTCTAAGGAAACTAATGACGAGGTGTTCCCGTCTGCTTTCCCATTGGTTTGCAGCGTGGTGTAGCTGAACAACTCACCTCTGCTGGGAAACAGAAGCCCGGTGGCAAATGTCATTAAGCATCATTATGTTGTTATGAAGTGCAAGGTCTTTAGGCTTCCACAAAGAAGCATTTCTGAGCAGGAATGAGACCATTGAGGAAGGTTCTCATTTTGAAGGGCTTTTGTCTAGTTACACTAGGCTTGCAGTTTCTTTCATGACTAAAATATAACTGAAGGAAGTGCTCCTGTCAATAAGACTGATGTTAAAACACAACTTGAGAAGTATTTTATTGGTTTAAAAAAGAAAAAGAAAAAAAGACAAACAGAGCTGGGGAGTTGAACAGTAATTCTTTTGGATGAGTTTAAACTTGTGCTTGGTTGTGGCTGAGGTTCCTTCTGTTTGAAACTTTGAATTCAAAGTTCAGGTTTACTTCTGGTAGCCAAGTTTTTCTTAATATGAAATTTAATAATGATAAATGTCCAAATTATTCATAGTGCAGCTCAGCTCCCTGAGAAGCCTTTTGTACAGAACCATGCCTGGAGGAATACCAGAGCTTTGCTTTTCCCAGCAGAATATACTATACAATGTCGTCTTCAAAGCATCCCACATCGGTGAGCTCAGACGAGCAATCTCAGCCTCCTACAGAAAGCGCAAAATAAGGGCAGGCAGCAGTCTGACCCTTGCACATTTGGAAATGGGAAAGGATTCACTGAACATTTCCTTCAGAGCAAAGGAGACCATTGTTCCTCTTAGACACCCATTTTATTTCTGAACTACTGTACTGCGAGAAGTGACCCAGTATTTGCTTTAAGATAACAGAAATGTATTTTCTTTTCAGTGCTGTGTGAAAATTCAAGTTATCCTTTTCCCATTCACCTTGTGTGAAACTGGTATTAGCCACTGTCTACCGATGCTATTTTAACGTGCTTCAAAGATAATAGAAGTTTCTTCCCTGGTACATTGAATTCCAGTGTTCACGGACTATTTTTGGCAGAGTATTCAAGAATATGATTGAATTTTGTTCCCTTAAAGAATTAAGCAAGAAGATTAGATATGCCTAAACTGAGCTGGTCTTGACGCTTCCTCAGCAGTTCTTGGTACCAGTTTTTTCTGAAATGAGGTTCCCAATGCCCGTTACCCAGGACACAGGTAGGGGTGAGACAGCCAGAACAGCACCTTAACAGCACACAGGGCTGGGCAGTGGGTTTGGCACAGCACCCGTGACAGCACTTGGGCTTCTCCCAGTGTCTGACTGGGTGTCAGACACTGACAGATACTTGACCTTACCTGTTCTTGGGGTTGACATGGAGCTATAGGGCAGATGATGCCCAAGGACAACACCCGCAGCCCATCCTGGCAGAGTGTGATGAACTCAGCCTTTCACATTTTACAGTCTCTAATGGCTGAAAACAATCCCCACTATAAATAATTTACCTGAGAACATTTTAGAGACAGATTTACAGTTGTTTTCATTCTTTTTCAAAACAAAAACTGATAAATTGGAGAAAACTACTCATCTGCATAGGATTCCTATTCTTTCACTCATAAGCCTTTGCCAGAGAGGCAGGGACACCCATTTCAGAATCAGTGCAGGCCTCCAGGACTGGCAGAGTTTATATTTACTGGTGATACCTTCTTTTAACACAGCCAGAGCAATATAATCACTCAGTGTGGAGATCTGTTCTCCAGTCTGTGCACAGTGCTCATTTCTGTCAAAGGACCTTGGCTGGAGAAGGTTGTTTTTGATTTTTACATGAGTTGTATCAGCCAGGGCTCATTTTTTGTCATTCTGATTCCTCTGCAGAAATTCTGATAACAAGAGTTTCTTCGGAGCCAGAGGAGGGGAGGTGGAGGGAGAATTGCTCCTGCACTCCGTACAAATCCTAAATTACTCTTTCTGAAGTCAGGTGGTGAAATAAGACCATCAGCATAAGCAAAGATGAAATAACCATACACAACAAATGCTTCAGGCTTCACAGCCATCTGTATGCCTCTGTCAGTTGTACATGGCTTGATTTTTAGAAAGATGTGAGAAGTCACAAACACGAATACGATGCTAAGCATGGCAAACAGTTCAGTCTGAAACTTAATTAAAAATTCACAAGAACCAAGCGTTTTTCTCAGCATGGCCCTAATTCAAGTGCATTGAAATAAATAAAAATATTTCTCTTCGACTTGGAAACAGCCCCAGCAGTCACAAGCACTTGCCTAAGTCTGAAAACCAAAACGGAATTCACAGGCTCAGAGTTTACCCAGCGAGTACTATGCAAGTTTGATCCAATATATCTTCAGACAATAAGCAGTCTTCAATATATCTACTTTCCAATAGAGAAAAGCTGAAAATTTTTAATCAAGAGAAATAACCAATATACCAAAAATTGATCAATAACACCAACCAGACACGTAACTTTCAGAAATGCTAACTTCTCCCCATTTTCTGGTTACCCAGGACACTGGTGAATGGGAGCAGGAGCCCAGCTCTTTCAGGATATTTGGCTAATTATGGGTTGCCTGGCACCAGAAGCTACTTTGGCCTAACAGAGTATGTCTATTTTCCTCAACATGTGTGACAATATTCTATAACTGGGCTACCTTCCCCACACAACCGTAAAATTCCCCCTTTCCCTGCCCCCTCCCCTCACAATATTTCTGCAGGTCTGGTGATTTTATTCTGAAGAATAAAACCAATTTAAAGGTGAAGATTTCATCTGTGGCTGAAGAGGGTGGCACTGCAAGTTGCTGGAAGCTCAGAAAGCACTTTGAGGAACTGCTGTTATATGTTCAGCTTGCTCTTCTTCCCCTTGACATCAGTTCTTGTCTGCAGTCAGGGTGGGATGCTGTCCAAGACAAACAGAAGGCAGCCCAGAGAACTAGGGAGGTGACAGCAGGTCTGGGGAAGCATTGTGCAGTGACTACTTTGATATAACATCCCTCTAATTAATAGGATTAGCTTTGCATATGTCAGTTTTCTATGAGTACCTCAGTTAATGCACGTATACATGAGGGTGCTCAGAGAAGCCAGGAATCTTCAATTAATATTGCTGGGTATTTTTGGGGTGGGATATTCTGAATTCATTATCTTGAATATTCATATCCGGAAACTTCTCCTGAAGGTCCTTTGAAGCCTGATCTAAAATAAGTTGAAGGATGGGTATATATCGCTTTCATAGAGGCACGAAGGGGAAGAATAGAAATTGCACTAATCTACTCCAAACAAGTCAGATCTGTAAGTACAGAAGTTATATTGAAGACAGAGAAATAATGCAGCAAGAAAAGAATGCTAGGAATATTTAAAGAAACTGTCCTTATAACCAGAAATCTGAGAGCAAGGAACAATATGGAGATAAATGGGTGTAATATAAAGGTTTCTGTCAGCCTAAGTCACTTAAAAAGCCTCTCAGTGTTACATGAATGTAGATTAAGTAATGACTGAAAAGCATCTTTGGATACATTATTCCTGTAAGCTTTTTGTGCATTATCCCCGCATAGTTCTCAGAAGATTATTGCAAGACTTGTCTGCTTATTGCCTTAGTTCTTTATCAGCTCCCACGTAGACATAACCCTGATTAAAATCCTGGGTCACCCTTCCTAAACTTCAAGCAAGTGAAAAATAGAAGCACTGGGTTTTGTCTAAGCTCTTGGCTCTCACACAGCACTTCGTGCACAGCTTTGTGGAGCAGAGAACTTGGACAAGTGCTCCCCAGCACTGGGCCTGGTCTGCAGAGGTGTGAGCTCCACATTCACCCCTCAGTGCACAAAGCCCATGGATTTCCCGCTACTTCACATGTGTGTGCATGGGGAGACATTGTCCCTGATCCAAGTTCATCATCCTCCAAAAGGCAAAATAACAAAGATACTAATGGCATTCATGGACAAGTTTGCACTAAAATCAGTGTGGAAGCACTGCACAGATAGCTTTGGGAGATGTTTTTCTGGTGAACTCTGTTTAGAGGGAAGATGTGAAAATTTGCTTTCACCAGAGCTGAGAGCAAGAGGAAATATCAGTATAATTTTTGTGCAGATGAAAATGGCTTTACAGTGATTAGCAAATGTGGCATAATTAATTCTGCAGATGAGCCTGGAGTTACAATATGATCAATCTGGCAAATTATGGGACTCTTAGATCTCAGCTGAATTGTAGTTCTTGCCTCCTCCCAGTGTTAGAGCATGTGTTTGGGGTCATACTGGTGTTCTCACCTCATTGTGGGAAGTCTTACTGAAATCTAAATCTCGGGCTTCATGTCTGATCTCACTAATCAGAAGCTTTTGACAGTGGGATGAAACTGTCTTTGCAGGCTGATCATATTGTTGTCTTGTTTGGCAAGGCTACAAGCAACAGATGAGATCAAGAGAATTCAGGCAGATGAATGCTTTGATCTGAACCATTTCTCTCTACCATGAGCACAACCATTGCACCACCCTGACAAGCCCCACTGTGCCCTAGCACTAGCACATCTCCATCTGCAGCAAATGTGAATCAGAGTAGGGCTGCAGGACCTCCTGTCTTCCCTATACATTAATATTGCTCTTGCCCTCAGGGCAGCAGGAATTAGACAACACTAGTGGGAAGCTCTGACTTGGCTCTGATTCCCCTTTATTGCTGCTAGGGGCTGAGGCCAGCTGGCCCCAGCTCCCACTCTGCTCCCTGTCCCCCAGGCACAGAGGTGAACTCCCCTGGCTCTAACTCATGCATCCTGTGAAACCCGGGCCAGCTTTGCCCACAGCCAGCACAGCAGGGACAGGGAAGGCCATGGTGGGTGTGTGCAAGCTCCTGTTGCCAGTAAGAGCATGCGACCTGCTACTGGCCTTTCCCATAGGAAAAGCACAAAGCTGGATTCTGCATCAAAGCAAAAGTCTGTTAATTTGGGTGGCTGCCTTCTCCCCGCCTCCTGGAAATGTATCTAAACATAATGACAATATGTACTTTCTCATTTGCTGGAATCAATAGCCCAGTGAACATGATGCACATATTAATCATATGCTATTGAAGAGGGATGACATGGATAGAGCTGAGAAAAGGCAGCATTCAGCAGCACAGTATAAGGGATCAATATATCTCTTTCGCAAAAAGGTAATAAAAGCGTATGGAAGATGACAGGTTATTCCTGAGAAAACAAAGAATGCAGTTTTAAAGCCAGCTGAATAATATTTGACCCCAAACTTCCAATTAATGTCAAGCCAGAGAGCTCTAATGGGAAATTAAGTGGGTGCCTGGGATCTGATATGGGAGAAGATACTGCAGACAGCTGCAGTATCCAGTAGCGTGCAGCAAAGAGAAGGCAAAGCAGAGCCCACAGATGAAAGATACAGCAGGGGCTGGCCAAGAGCAGCTGCATCACCCAGAGGTGGGGTCTCCATGTGTAAGGAGGGCTTGGCGAGTCCCTGTTCCGCAGTGGAGCTTTTGGACACTTCTGAAGTGTGGGCAGGGAACTTGCAAATCAGCAGATTTGAGTGAATTGTTGTACGAGGTTAAAGATTTCTGTCAAAATGGTATTCTTTCATTAATGGCTAGAAAACAAAGTGAGGAGAGTGGGAGAGCAGCGGAAGTGGAGAGATGATCGTCCCAGCAAAGTGAGGTGATGCCTCAGGGGCTGCAGCGTCTGGGAGACTGAGCTCAGCTTCTTTCCTCATCACCTTCTGACGCCTTTGGGGGAGAGAAACATCCATTCACAAAATCGAGTGTACTTTGGTTGCTGGTAACATCTGTCCAAGAAAAGATATCCCCCTTGGCAAGTTGCCTCATTATATCTTGCACCAAGAGCAGCTCAAAATCTGTGCCGCATCTCCCTTGAGAAGAGAAGGGACATGTTTACTTGGCAAACCTCCCCATTGCCTCTGTACAAGCTGTCCTCAGCACAAGGCACTGCATCCCATCACACTGAAGTGCACAAAGCTTGTGCAGGGCTGGAAAGATGAAAGGGGCCTTTCCCCACCATCTGCTCTGCTGCCATTCGCCTGCAGCTCTCTTTTTCCCCTATCACACAGAGTCACTTCTCTCCTCCTCCCCTCACCTGGTCACACCTGTGCATACCCTCTCTGAGCCTCTTCTTTGCCTTGGCTGCTCCTCTACCATGCCCCTTTGCTCCTCACGCTTGTCTGGTTCTTGCATTAAAATTGCATGCTTTAATCCCCCTCCTTTAATCCCCATCCCTGATCCCATTTTCCTTTCCAGCCATAGTTCATCCTGTTTTCATATGGAAAATTGTTTAAGATGCTATACAGACTACCTTTCATCCATTTTATACTAGACAGCTGCCAAACACTTGTGGACTTGGCATCCAGCTATTCCCAGTTAGTTCAATTCCCCCAAAAGAGAACATGAGGAGAGTCCTCTCATAAAAACACCCGTGTTTTGGGCAGTCAGTCCAGCAGTGTGTAGTAATGGACAGGCTGTTTACTTTCCACTGAACCGTCTCTCCAGTATATTTGTTAACTAGCAATTTTCGAGCTCAGCACTGCTTATGGCATCAGGCGTTTACATTTCCTCCTGGATGTCATCTCACCCAGTTCCTGTGCTCTGCTTGTACAGACACATGTCCAGGTCCAGCCACCAAAGGGGACATCCATCCTGCAGCTGCAGTGAGCTGCTTACATCTGCCCTGAGGGATCTGTTCTGGTTTACATGTACACTTCAGTCTCTCACACCTACAATGACCAGGGCCTAAATACGTTTTGTGTAACTCACATTAGTCACTGAAACTCCTCCCAGTAAATCTCTAATAAACTCTTCTTGGGTGAATCTGGGCTCACTTAGTCTGCCAGCCACCTTCTTTTGTACTGATCATGAAACTAAACCCCAAATGATAAGAGTAAGTTCTCTTATTTATATATAAGAAATAATTTGCATCTATTATTCACTGTTTCCATGTTGCTGGTGCTGATGTTTCTGATTTCAGTCAGACGTGAGTTATTTTAAAATGGGTCTGATGAAGCAAGGTGTTACAAGGGAGGAAAAAAACCCAACACAAAACCAACAGGCTCATGTGTTAGTTTCCTGAGTCAGAGGAAGAAACAATTATGTGCTAGATGAAGAACAAGCAGGGCTTCCCATCATTTGCTTATTTTAGCATTCACGGAGTCTCAGAGGGATTGAGGCGTACAAGTGACTATGCCAGCACACTGGGGAGATAAGAGACCAGTTCCCTTGTCCCTCCAGTTTCAACATCCTTGTCTGTTCCTCACATCTACAAGAGCACTGGGCAAAAAGATGTCACAGTTAAACTCTTCCAGGTGCATACCTGAGAATATCCTGCGTTTTGGATGAAGCCCTGCAGGACTTTGTGCGGCCATGACCATAGCTGGAACTGGCAGCAAAAATCTCCTTTAAAAGCTGCAGCCCATTGAAGCCTGGTGAGTCACAGCAGGCTCAGAGCACGAGGAATTTCCCAAGTGCTCATCTGACATGTTCAGGAAGATAGAGAGCTGATAATCAAAGTTTTTTGCCAGATATGCAAATGGTGTCTGCAGCTCTGTATTGCCATTGTGGATGGAGCCATTGAAACTTCCACTCTTAAACCAGCTGTTATGAATAATTTCCTTGCTAAGCCATATGGCATAGTTCTTATGTAATTCCATTTTGAAATGTGACTTTTTTAAAAGTTATTATAGTGCTTTAGCTCCCATGCTTTTGCTCCTCTGCATCAACAGCACATTCAGGAGGCTCCTCTAGCTCCATGTGCTTTGTACCAGGAAAGTTAATACTGGTGAAAGGCATGTGTTGTTGTAGGAAGGAGGTCTGGATGAATCTCTTTTTTCAAACCCATCAGGCTAATACCGTGTCTGAAGATAGTGTGTAATGTTTAAAAACAAAATCACAACAGAAAGTTCACATTGTGTTAGGTTCTGTGCATGGGAGGGTGCATGTCCAGAGAGTGCTCCTGTAACAGTAGTGAGGATGTAGCAAATGCTCACAGGCAAGTTATACATAGCAATCACCCCCGAAGAGGCAGCACAAGCAAAGCAAGAGAAGGAACTCATCTATTCTGTTCCTTGGTAAGAAACAAGGAAGCTGACTTGGAGGGGATGTGCTCTGAAGTGCAAAAAGAGTCTCAGGAGAGCTCAGAGAAGGGCTCTGGGAATCTGCATCCCACCAGCCTCCAGAACAAAGCTTGAACCCAGCCCGTGGGGAGCAGCCAGCATAGCAGGGCAATCAAACAAATACCCCTTGTTGATGAAAAATCATCTTGTACCAGACACAGGTACTGGTGAGCCTAACACCTGGGAGACTCTTACCTTCAGTGGTAATAAAACCAAGTAGTGTGACTCACCAAGGGAACTTGCAACCCAAGACTTCCTTCAGAGAACTCAGAGGCTGGTGGTTGCCTTTGGGACCCACAGAGATTGCTGGGCTCTGTGAAAAACTCCTATTCATGAGGTATAGATGGGGTAATTAAAGGACAGAAAGCTGTTATCACAGCTTTGGGCATCCCCCCCAAGCTTTCACAATGTTCCTAGGTAAATTAGAGCAAAAATTAATTTCCAGACTAAGGGTTGACAAGCTGTTTGGCACCCAGGACTGCACTCTTCTCTGAGAGTCCAATGCCTGGAAACAAGAGTATGTAATTAAAATGCTTAAACAACCATTACAGATGTGTTAACACACTGCTGTAATTACATAGCTGTTTGTTCATTAAAGGATGAATTTAATACAATTATAATATTTACAATTCTGCACACTAAAAACCAAAACAAAATTGGAGTTTTTAGCAGTGATAAACAATCCTGTCTCTTCTCCAAACTGGCCATTAGATGTCAGAGCTTACAGAAAACTTCTATGAGGGGAAATGAGCTCAGGAAATTACCAGAATTTTCCTCATTCAAGTGGTTGAATCCAGAACAGGAAACAGTGCCAGTGACTGAACAGTCCCTAATGTTTTTCAAATGGCAAACTTATCCCAGAGGTACAGTGCAACATTATTGGGATAAGAAATAAGAGGGGAAAGGACTCTGGGACAAAGTCCTGTGAAACAACACTTGAGTCTGCATCAGCCTGCTCCAGCCAGCCCCTCTCCTAGAGAGGCACAGGGTTGTGTGTGATCCAAGAAGTTCCTGTCCTCCTCTGTCAGTTCAGAGAGAGGACTTCACTTCTCTTTTTCTGTGAGATGAGCCGAGCAGCCCCCAAGACCAGCTTCCACCAGGAGGTTAGACCAAGAGTGCAAAGTGCGGGCACAGAAAGGGAACACAGACCAAATCAGATAAAAATGATGCAAGCTGTGAGCAGCACATTTGAGGTCCAGCTAAAAAGACAATAGAGAGGCACCTTGGGTCACACACCCCTAAATGCAGGTGAAATTCTGCTGAAGGCATGAGCAGTTTGTTGTAGGCTACACCATCCCCTCTTCTAATGCATGCGAGATCAGTCTTCGGTGCCATCAAGTTTACAGATGGCAAAATACTTCATTGCCTGAAAGTGACAATGAGGAGAAAGAGCAATGCGATCACAGTAAGTAAATGGGAAAAGAGCGGATGATGCAAGAGCTTAGCTCTGCGACGTCTCAGCCTTTCAGCACAGCCAAAACTCTGAGGACTAACAGGTGATAAATGTGTACTTAACATCTGGAAGTGCTGGACCCTGCATCCTCAAACACTAGCCAGTTCTAAGTTCATCTTACTGCACACAGGCATGTTGGGAGCAGTCCTCCATCCTCATGGCCAGGATGAGGCTCTGGCAGAAGCCTGAGCAAAGAGGCTCCCTTCAGAGCTCAGAGGCAATTACTGTATCAGGGCTAGAGCCCTGTGCTAATGCTGTTCTTTTTCAGTGTGCAGCAGACTCAGTTCTCATTCATTCAGAGCAGGCACTTTTTCTGTCTGCTAAAACTCAGTGTATAAACCTTGTCTTTAAGCAAACACTGCAACTTCCTCAACTCCCTAAGGAAACGTTTCATCTTTTCCACTTTTTCCTCATTTATAGAAACAAACTCACTACTATATTTATCTGCATTTACATGTAATTTCACTGCAACTGAACTTCCATTTCTGTAATTATTTTGTAAAAAATTTAAACCAGATATTGCCAGGATGGTTAAAAAAAATTTATCTTTTTATGAGCATTATTGGTTAAATCTTTGCACCCACTGCCAACTTACAGGATTTTGTGAAAGTGGAGTGGAGAAGTTTTCTAAACAGAACAGGGACTACCTAGTGTTCAATCAAGGTTATTTATTTTGCACCTCAGTTTGAGGGTAAGAAACATGACTGGGATTTATTAGCAATGCAGACACCAGATGCTGCTCAGCACTGTTACTGCAGGGTGAGAGCCTGGCATAGCAGGAAGCTTGTCCTGAATGGCTGGGTGGAGGGGAAGATAATGAAGACCCAGGTAGGGTCATAACATTTATTACAGATGTTCCTGTAACACCCAAAACCTCTTATGCATCAGTTGGCTGAACAACTCCAAATTTGCCAAACTGGCTTAAAGGTGAGAGAAGGGGTTTCTTGGACTCCCATTTGCATAGTGAAAGACACCCAAAATTGCACTCCATCTTTCCTTGTCTTTGGGCCTCAGAAATCATCCAGGAGATGCAAACAGTAAGAAGCAGTGCTAGGACGCTTCTTAATGCTCACGCATTATTAAACATAATTGGCAAAGATGAAGGGACAGAGGAATGTGAATAAATCATCAGAATTTACCACCAGTCCTTTCATTTTTATTGATTAGCTTGGTAAAAGATAAACTGTTACCTGGAAGCTGCATAGTAAACTGTAACTGTAGCTTGGACACTTATGGTATTTCACTTTAAGAGTAGTTATTAATGAAAAAATGAAATTAATTGCATACTAAAGGTTGCACTTGACTTAGATGAAGTGGTTGTAGATAAAGTCTCTAGTACAACCCTCAGTCCTGAGTACATAGTAACAGGAAATCAATTAATCTCTACCAACATTTGCTCTTTCTAGTGTGGAACAGTTTTAATTAACTTACGGTGAGTGGTCAGTCACTGCTCACTCTGGAAGAGCCTTATAGATTTAATGAAGCACCATTTTTTCTAAATTAATGTCAGAAAAGTGACAATGACAAATTTTGGTGCTGAATTACTCAGCATATGTGATCAGTTAATGAAATACCTTCCTCTTCACAATTATTTCATTCCTGTCCTGTTGTTTCTCCCCAACTAAGCAGTAGTCTTCTGACTTAAGCTATGAGCCTAGGAGCAAGCAAACCATTGTCACTTCGCAATAAAACAACTTGTACACAACAAAATCACCTTGGTACAGGTCACAGCCACCTAATATTTGATACTTTCTACAGTCTTTAAAGTGTTTGAAATAAACAAGAGCCATGCACAATTCAGGCAGGTCCTTTACAGCAGACAAAATAGGATGACAGGGAGCACCTGGAGTTATCCCACTTGGGCTGGGTAGGGGCTGGGAGCCCTGCCAGCTGCAGGAAACATTCATTCTCTTCCAAGCAGCAGTGAGCATATGAAGCAAAAAAATGAAATGAAGCTTTTGGACTCTTAATTAAAAATATAATTCATGGGCTTGTTGGTCACTATGTGAGTACTTCATAACAGCCTGAGCAGTTGTAGCGGAGATGACTTGAGCAAGGAGGTAAACTCCCCATGACAGCAC
Organism: Coracopsis vasa; assembly: GCA_026283785.1. NCBI lineage: Eukaryota > Metazoa > Chordata > Aves > Psittaciformes > Psittacidae > Coracopsis > Coracopsis vasa. Next base: position 14,190 of record JANHGB010042331.1, read on the forward strand.
TTGTTTTCTTTTGTGTTAATTGTCTCAGATCATTCCACGCATCAGTGAGTTTTTTGGTCTTAAGCAAACAAAAATTTGCAACATAAGGAGAAGATAAGTCCAATTCCTACTAGTTGCACTGTAGCGCACAAAGAAACAGCTGTGGAAGAGAACTAGGGAGGAGAAAGAGAAGATGAGGTTGTCTTCTTACCTTTGCAGGTAAGAGATGCCAGTGAATGATCAGCATTCCTCTGGGCAATGGAGCTGCCAAGCACACCAAGTGCAGCAACTGCCTGACAAACCTCCTCAAGGTTGTATGGGAAGGACATCATTAGGTCAATAGCAGAGAAGCTGTGTTTACTTTGAAACAGAGATTTATACCTTACCCTCTTACCAGTATTCATGACTTTCACCTGCATCACCTGCAGTTGTTTTGTTCCCACCTGAGCCAAAGTCTTACCACTGTGAAGGATGGTAGGACTCCCATTAGAAACACATGAGCCATTTCTCCAAAGCTGGTATAATTAGGTGACTTTTTAAGCATGAAATCAGAGGTTTCATGATTATGATGATGAAAGTGGGAGGAAGACTTGCACAGCTGCTGCAGCTCAGGGAATGGGAGGCATAGCTGAAGCTTCTTTATACCTTTGTAATGGCGTTGCTTTATTCTAAGTTCCAAGTCTATCTGTACTGACAAAATCCTTCAGCTTTATCTTCTGTGGGTTATCGCTGTGCTGGAAGACCAATTCTGTGCTTTTGAACAGGAAAGAAGTACACAGGTTCATAGTAGATTCATTAGCCCATTTCTGTGTTTGTGTCAGAAATAAGTCAGCCCCTACAGTCACAGGCATCCACTAGCTCCCAGTTTGTCTTTCCTAGTGGAAAGCATGTGGTTATTTCTCAATGTTGCTAGTTATGAATCAGAGCAAGTGATCCTGCTTGCTCATGTGTGAGGAGGGTATCGGAAGGGATAGGAGAAGCTGCAGCAATACAGGAGAGAATGCATCAACCTTTCCAATGCAATGTCAGGAATCACAAATGGTGAAGTATTTTTATGGAGAGTCAGCTCCATGGTTTTCAGCGGTGTCATGTTCTGAAGATGATCTCTGCACCTGCTGCACAGTTAAAGACTTCATCCAAGTGACAGGAGAGAAAGTTAGTAGTTAAACGCCTCATAAAGATGGCTCAGAATAGGGAGATGAAAGCAGGAATTAGAAACTCCAACCTTTTATAAAGGTTAATTAAATTATTAATAATGCCAGGTTTTAATTATTCATGCATAAATAAAAAAGATGTTTAATGATAGACACACTGAGCATTAGTACAGTAGACATGACATTGGGATAGAGAATGAACAAAGGAGAGCTTTGACTCTTAGCACAGAAGATTACTGTGGAGTGCAGAAAGTGTTATGCAAGGTAATAGGGGGAAATATGGCCATGAAATGGAGGCCATCATTCGGGGGGTCCTGCTCTAGTCAGCTGCTGTCCCATGGGTATGCAGCAGCCCTCATGGTCTCCATCCCTCAACACCCCACACTCAGGAGTCAGGAGGAGCTTTGGCTTGTCGCCTGAGTTAGGCTCTGCCAGCCCGTGCGAGGGGCACAGGCAGGGCAGGACTGGAAGGGTGTATGGACTGCTACCATCAGCTTTCAGAATGGCTTCTGCTATTGTGCCCTGAAGAGCTCATGACAGCAAATGGAGCCAAACTCCAGGCTCCACAAGGCTGTGGTGCTGCTGTGGTGAAGGTATACTAAGAATTATGCTTACATTTCAGAGAATGTAATAGAATCCCATTTGCATAGAATCATATTTGTCATGTATCAGATATTCTTTATTTCTCATTATAAATGACTGTATTTTTCAATGCTTATTTGCATTGTTATTTAAAAAAAAATCAAATTACTATGAAAAGCATGTTATGAAGCACCTTCATTTGTTCTGATAGCATCTCTAGTACAGAGTTCTTGTACAGTTCTTAAAAACCACATAATATTTTTACATCCTTCTATCACAAGGATCTACAGATCGTAGAATTGTAGAATCATAGAGCAGCCCAAGTTGGAAGGGACCTCAAAAGATCATCTCATCCAGTCTTTCATGGGAAAGGGAGCCCAGATGTTGAAAACCTCCACCAATGGGGACTCAACCATGTCCCTGGGGAGGTTGTTCCAGGGAATGATTGTTCTTGTTATAAAAAATGTCTTTCTTACATTGAGATGAAACCTCTCCTGGTGCAATTTGTACCTGTCACATCTTGTCTTCTCCCTGGAGCTCCTTGTGAAGAGAGAGCCTCTGCTCTCTTTGGAGCCAACTTGTATGTACAGGAATGATGTGATGAGGTCCCCCCTGAGCCTTCTCTTCTCCTCCGCAGCCATTCCTCTCAGAGTAGCTTCTCCAGTCTCTACATTCCTTTCTTGAATGATGGGGACCAGAACTGGACCAGACCAATGAGGCTGGAGGTCAGGCAAGCACTTCTCCTCTTCAGCCTGAGGCCCACAGTGTCCTTAGCACAGAGCCACCAAGTTTGTTATTCTGTAATTTCTGTGACCTCCTGGAACTTTTGCTTAGAGTAAGACTTGGAGCCTGCTGGCTCTGGACACACTCCCTGCGCTCCAGACAAACCTTCCTCTATACATGCCCTCTCTGCTGCATCTCTGTGCAGACACTTTGTTTCTGTTCTGTATGGCCATAATTATATTCTCAGTTTCTCTCTTTAAGTTGTCTTTGACAAGTCATTTATAGTTTGCCTGCTTTCATGAGCTTTCATAGTGAAAGAAAGTTGGCAGGCAAATCTCAACTATCCTACTTGTCTCTTCTCTGCCTGATGATTGATTTCCAGTGGGAGTAAGTTTTGATATTTGAAAAGATCCAGGCTATTATTATTGAACATTTGAGTTGTGTAATGGAAGTATCTGTCTGACAAATCTAGAAGAATATCTGAGCAAAAGGCTCAAAGGCTTAAGGAAATTCTGGATCATGTATAAAACATTGTCCAGTGCATTGTCTCTAACATCAGATAGAGAATGAAGAGAAGCCACAATGCCAGGAGAGTACAGCCAGGTTAAGGAAAAAAGAGGTGTAAATGGATTTTTTTTTTTAAGAAAGCCAGGAGAAATACTAGTTTCTGTGAAGACTGAAAGATTTGACAGACAATGGGAGGAAAAGGCCCAACCCTGACCTATATATCCAGGCAAAATCTCCACTGACAGAGAGAAAAATGATGCTTCTGATCCACAACTGATGTCGAGACTTTGGGCAGACACAGTTGGATGAATGCTGATAAAAAGGAAAAGAAATGAAAAAATCACACAAACCCCAGAGGAGTCTGGGAACTTGCCTCAGACGTACCAGCTACTTGCTCAGTGCTCAGTCCGGGCTCAACCTGCGGCTTGGGGATGGGCAAACAAAAACATCCCACTTGGGGATGAGTCGTGTGAATAGCTTAGGGATGGAGTTCTGCCAGGAGAAGTGCTAAGCGTGGGAGCTGGTTGCTCTACAGGCAATGAAGGCTGCAGAGAGCTGATTGCAGGAGCATGGCCTAAGGTGCCCTACTGAAGGGCTTGCTTCCAGCTCCGGAGCTGGGCTCCAAAGTCCTACATGCACAGGCATGTTTTCCATGGAAAGCAAACAAAAGTTGCTGTCTCAGCCATAGAAGCCTCCCTGCATGCCTCATAGCCTGACCTAAGAGAACAAGTGGGCCAATAGGACACACATGTTACAGAACATACACTGCTAACAGTTACACATGTGCCAAGTTTTGAGGTTATGCTGTGCTCTCCTGCATGCAGAAAACTAGCTGTAAGTTCCTGAGAGATGTTTTTGTTTTGGAGCCAGATGGGCAAATTCATTTCCCTTCTTCCATGGAGCTGAGGAAAGGACACCGTCCTTGTCTCACGGCAGCAGACACGTGCATGCAAGGACATCAGAGAGAGACGAACTGTGCTCCTGTATGTACAGTTAATCCCAAAGTCTCTGTTTCTCACTGATGCTCTATGCAATTTTGGCTGAACAGCAGCAGTGGGGATGCAGCTGTGCCGGGTGACCTAGATAGCAGTGCACTAAAATAAGAAGAGAGCAGCAATTCCAGAAATCACCTTGTTCCACTGCTTTGAAGGAGAGAAGGACAGCACATGCTTTACCCCTGAAGTGCTGTGCCTGTCCTGTTCTTTCTATGCTTTCCTGTGCTGCAGTCTTTCTCCCATCTCTTGTAAGGCAGTAGGGCACTGTGACAAGCTACAGGAACAGCCTACACCAGCTCAATCGGTTCCTGCCCACACCTCACTGTAAAAACAGCGCTGCCCCATCACTGCCTAATAAAGCTATCTTATGGCCTGCATTCCTCACGCCTGCTCCTGCTGGCTTTCACCCAGAAAGGAAAAGGTTGATCCCATCTGTGTGCTTAATGGTGTGTGCAGTGTGTCTGCTGAGTCTCAGTGTCTGCAGAGCTTGCTGCCAGGAGAGGCTAATCGGTGTCTCCAAGGCTGCGGGGTAGAGGGGGAGCACTCCAATGCCAGGTGAGTCTGCAGGACATGATCTCAGCCCCACAGGTACTGTGGGATGCACTGGCACTGGCAGTGCTCCATGGGGACGCACAGCCATGCTGCCAGCACAGCAGGGCTCTCTGCCTTTGGCACACTTCACAGGCAGGAAATCCCATGTCCAGTTCAGAGGCTGGTGTTTCCCATCTTAGCACTTAGAGCTGTGTCCCACTCTACCAGGAAAAAAACACATTTGATAAAGAAAATCCAAGATTTCACCCATTGCTTCTAAAAGGCTGATCTGTAATTTTTCATCCTCAATGCTTCTTATCACAACTCTTCCTTTTCCTCCCAGTTGTCAATTTTAATTCACCTTTCCTAGCTGCAAGGGAGACCACCCATCTCATCTTTCCCACCCAGGCTCTGGTGTCAGGGGGTAATAGGGCAGAGACAGCCCCAGGGAGGGCCTGGGGCATCCCATCCTCGCTCTCGGAGGTCTGCTGCCCCACTCACACATCTTCCGAGGTGCTGAGTGGATGGATCAGCTTCCTGAGATGCTATATATATAGTCTTAAATCAGCACTGCATGGGAAAGGATCTGTATGTCCAGGATTATAGCCACCTTCTCTGCATTAAAGCAAGAATAAGACCAGTCCGTGGCAATGCCTGATATTAATGAGCAGCTGACATTAATAGCCCTTAGCATGAGCTGGTGACCATTAACTCCTCCAAATGAGGTATTTATTCCCCAGGAAACACGCTATTACTTAGGCATGGTGGTTGCTGAGTGGTGAGAGCAGTGGTACCGCTGGGCAGGGCTGCTGTCTGCAGCAGGGCACGGCTCGATGCTCCCGCATAGAGAGGCTCCTCAGCAAGGGGTGTTCCAGGGCCCAGGGCAGACCAGGAGCCCTGGGAACTGCCCCTCCGTGGCCAGGCTGCCTGCTGTGGTGCACTGGTCCAGGGCATGAGTAAGCCAGTCCTGTGTTCTCCTGACAATGACAAGATGCACAGGGGGCATAAAACACACAACATCTCTGTAGGGTGTCTTTTGCTGTCAGCACACCTCCAAATGGGAGAGCAATCGGGCAGGGTGGTGCAACACTGTGACCCTGTTGGAATGTCAGGTTCCTACCTTCCTGTCTGCTGCAAAAGAAACTAATCTCTCTCCTTATAGCTGAATAAAGGATCACCTTCAATATTATAGGTAGACAAATATTCTTGCAAGAACAGGGGGTGGGGGTAGGCCACAGCAAAACATTAAAAATTTATCTGATGAGATGTAGTAGAGTGTGATGGTGGGTAATAGCAGCTAGAGGTAACAGACCTGCTTCGTCTAGCTAAGCAAAAGAAGGACGTGCTTGAGCCTGATGGTGAAAAGTTCAGAATGACAGACCCCTTTTTCAAAAGGTGCTCAAAGAAGGGTTCCTGCTTGGTTACACCAGTTTTTTAGTACCACTGAATTGATACAGAATGAGCCAAAAAAAACCCTCTGCTCTTCTAATTCCTTAATATGCTGTTTGTGAAGTTTGGGTCTGCAATTTACATCTCCAAGCAAATTACAGAGTGATTTCCCAAGATAGCTGATATCCAGTTCATTAAAATTTAATTCTCTGTCAGAGGGTCCAATGAAGCATGAAACAAGAATGGAGCATCTGTCCGCAGCAGCACCTTACGCTTCCCATGTACTGGGACAAAAATCTCCCTTGCTCAGTTGTGTTCATCCCTACCAAGTTCACTGCCACACTGCACGGAGCTGCAGAAACCAGAACCTGGAATGGCTGAAAACCCTCATGAAACCCTCACACCTTGAATTTTGGGGGAACACAAGTGGGGGTGGACCCGCAGGAGAAATGCAGATCCATCTACAATGTGATGTTTAGCCCTAACAGCCAGAGACTGGCCCTGGACAAACTGCAGCAGAATGAGCTGGAAAAACAGTTAGTTACTGAGATCCTGTTGCAGAGGCCAAAGTAGGCTTCACACCTGAAAATCAGAAAAGCTGGGAAATGTTCAGTATCTGGAGCCTAAGGCAATGTTTTGATCAAATTCATACAACAGAAGTCTTCTGAACTCTTTGTAACGTCTTTCCATTATTCTTTGGCCATAAATGAGACTCATGGTCACTTTTTTTACATAACATATTCATTAGCACCAGACCTTTCCACTGTTCTCCAGTATCTTGCTTTTTCATTTGGAGGAGATTTCAGGAAAGCTTCTTACCACATGGCCACTCTCTCTTTTTGTTAATAATTAGTCTTAGAGAACTGTCAATCTGTTCTTACTTTGTGCTTGGTCACAGAATCAGCTCTGCTGCCCATGGGGTTTCTATTCATTTACTTTTTCCTGCTGTTTTTCATCTTACTGCTTATGCAAGCTTTGAGCCTACTCAGTCTATCAGGGAATGTTGATTATTGTTTAAATGCTAACTTCTCCTTAGCAAGCTGGGCTGTGACTTGATCCATAGCCCTAGAGGGGTTCTGGCAGGCTCTGCTCTCCATGGCTGTGGGTCTTCCTTCCTTGTTGCTGTTGAGAGATGTGGGTGAAGGTGCACACTTAACTTCAGGGTGCTGGCCTTGACTTGTTTGCTGATAAGCTTGCCTGCATGGTCATCATGTAAGTGTCTGCATGCTACTTCCAGTTTAGCTGTGTTTCCACAGAATAGAAAAAAAACACATCTCTGACTCTAGGGTGGCTCAAAGATCAAGCTCTAAATCTGAAGAATGAAATGGTCCTGAACTAAATGGTTGCAAATCTTTTTTGATGTTAGCAATACCTGTTTTTTTGTCCGTGGATTCTTTTTTCTTGTGTTTGTTTTTAGAAATGTTTGAGCCATTTCCCTTGGAAAAGCATAATACAACAGAAGAACCCAAGAATAACAGTACTCCGTCAGAGTGGAAGCTCATTTGGCCCAAACTGGACAACCATAAGTACCTAAAACAGAGCACATGAGCAGTGCAAATCTACTTCTGTCAGGGTCCTGGGGGAGCTCACAGGCCTCAGTGGCCTCCTCTGAGACACAAACTCCGTCTCCTGCCAAGGATGAGGGCCATGACTCAGTCCCTTCCTGAGTGATGTGGTAGCTGTGCCCATCTCTGGGATCCACACTACAGAGAGCTGCAGTCCTGGATGAATCTCTCAAACCTGCTAGGTCCTACTACGTTGTAGCTTGCCATGCGTAACTCTAGATATACATATTGTATTCTGTTCTGTTCAATTCAATTAATATTATTTTATATTCATATTCCATTATATTATATACATATTCTGCTCTGTTCTAGTCTATTCCCACTCTGAATGTACCTCAGCATTGAATTTGCCTTTTCTGTGACTGCCTCTCAGTGATGTCATGCACTGATGCTGGTAGGTGAATGCAACACAGCTTCAGCAGTATTGCTGCACTCTCCCACTGCTTTAGAGATCGTTACTGTTCTGTTTCTACAAACTAATTTTGTTTGTCCAAAGCAGTTTGAAATACTTGAATGTATTCTTATTCTAGAGGCAAGTTAATGTATTTCCGCTTAATTTTGATACACCATCTTCACAAACCTTACCTGGCTTTTCTCTCATTTGATGAGCTCAAGAACAATTATTTTAACTGCTTACATTTTAAATGTTTCTCAGATTTTAACACACTGTTAAATCTAAGCTACCCATTTGGTAGATTGCTGTCTAGATGTGTCGTCCACCTGGAAGATTACTGGTCCTTGGTTTTATTCAAGGATACTGACTTTTCCTCCTTTTTAATCCTGAGCAGAATGTGTGAAATGGTCCCTGCCTTATTAGAAGCACAATGCCACCCAAGGTTGGGACACCTCCTGGTGCTCTGCGGGAGGTGTTTTATCCTTCCTGGAAATAGTACATAGTGGTCAGAATACTTCGGTACTTTTAAACTTGTTCTTTTTACTTTTGTAGCATGCACAGCCTTAGTGGAACAGAAGTACAGTTTGCCAACATAGTGTATTTGTTGCTGTCAGTTGCCAAAATCTAACAAGGAGCAAGGGAAACAATTGTGCAGTAGTGTTATGATTGCTCAACAGTCTGAAGTAACAGTGTAATTGTTGATTCTTAGTAATCGCTTGTGACTCATGAGTGGATGAGGCAAAACAGGGACTTTGCAAGAGAGTAGAATAACTGTTAGAGCTAAGACAGCAGAACTGAGGAAACCATTACCATAGCAAACTAGACATGGAGCTGGTGGACTCTGTTGCAGTTGCTTTTCATAAATATTGCACATTGGGTCCAAAATGTCAATTTTACTCATACCAGTACTATTGCGTTTGGAAGAAGATTTGGATTTTAGTTTACAATTTACACTTGCTGTGGTTCCATGTGGTTAATACTCTCAAAGCATAATCCCGCTGCATTTGTAATGCCAGGGTTTCTGAAGAGCCCTTTGCTCAGAGCACTGCTGTGGGCAGAGAGAATGTGGCAAATGGGCAACAGGGCAAGTCCTGCAGGGAGCTGGGCATGGTCTCTGTGTGGGTGCTGCTGGGGGTGCAGATGAGGGCTGGGCAGGAGGAGCCCCCAGGCACTTCTCTATTGCCCAGTACACAGTGTGTGCTCCTACATCGCCTTTCTGAGGGACCAGCTCGTGGAATCACAGTTTCCCTTTCAGCATCAGCAATGCAGAGCTTTTCCACTGCCCTGTATGATGCTTCCTATTTATATCTGTGTACAAACGAGCAAAATATGTCACTGTCAGAATATACATTTCCCCTTGTTTCTAGAAAAGACCATATTAAGATCCTGACATGGAAGTTAAGGTGTCATCTCTAAATCGCCCTGATGTCCCCAGCACCTGTGGGAGAAAGGACACCAGGGATGTGGAGCTTGATAACAAAGCAGATACACCTTTAACATGTTGCACAATTAATGAAACATCTGCAGTGGAGCAGACCTTGTAACCTGTGACAAGGAAACTGGGGTGGAAAGAAAAAAAACCCCAAACTGAGGAATAACTGCATTGCACTTCTCTGAACCTGCCAGAGGTGAGGCACATCCTGGGTCAAGTTCACTGCAAATTATGCAGCACGTGTTGTTTTTCTGTCTTACTGTCACCCTGAATAATGCAGCACTAAAGCCACAGGAACTCTTTAGGAGTGTTCATGCAGTGTTTGGGAGGCAAAAATGCCTTTATCCCAAGAATGTGCTCATCTAGACTGTGTACCCACCTCTTCATAGCAGGCATCCCTGAGATCGGTCCCCTCACTTCCCTATTCCATCCCCTCTGGTTCCCACCTCCTTAGGACATGAGGCCCTATAGCTACACCTGCATCCACATGCAACTCCAGGCAACAGATCTCCCTGGAATTCTCTGTGCAACACTGCAGAAGAGAGCATGTTGCCTGGAATGGTGGCTGCTTTCACTGCCACTAGCACCAGCTCTTCTTGCTTTTGGGGGATTTGGTCTTGTGCAGTGGGGCCTGTTTGTTCTGCAGTGGGGCTTGTGGGCATCCCCTGCCCTGCACTGCCTGCAGCAGCACACACACCCATCAGCACACACACCCATTCCTGAGGCAATGGGTCACCGTCAAGGCAGAGGTTGCAGGCATCTCAACAACGAAAACCGCTGCCTTGGGTTAGTTACAGATTGTAAATCAACCTCCCACCAGTGCCAGCAAGTTGCAGTCCCAAGCCTGGGCACAATCTCATAATCTGAGTGGTGGGCAGCTCAACCAAGGCCACTGTGGGCAACACACAGATCAGGCGTTGGCTCGTCTCCCAGCATCTCCATCACCGCACTCCTGAATGGCTGCTGTGCTAGGGGGTGAGGGAGAAGACTTGCTGCCAAACAGCTTTAACTGACAGAACTGCAGTCTTTAAATGATCTGAAAACGCTGAAGAAACCCTGGGGAAAGCTCCTGGGGTGCAGTCACTGCAGGTTGCAGGACCTGCAGCCTGTCGGCTCTGTAGCCTGTCCTCCTGTCCTCTTGCTCCGCTCACCCACCACTGCTGCACCTGTGTGCAGCAGGGATGTCTTGGCCCGTTTCAGGTATCTCTGTGTGGTAAGGATGCAAGAGTGGAAGAGCGGCCTCATTTTTGTTTTATGAAGGTAACTTCAGTCAAATACCATAGCAAACAACTGATTCTTGGCTCACCAAGATTAGCCTCCTACAAAGACCCAGTCCCTCATGAAGTGTCATTTCAGTATATAAAATATTAAGCACTGAAGTCTCTGCTCAGTGAGACGGTTCTGCTCCTTCTCATAATTTCCCCCTCTGCAATAGCTTGTTTTGTTCTTGCTTTTAAAAGGGAAAGTGACAGATTGACTACTGTAACTGATATTAATTTAGAAATGCAGTGAAAATAAAAGTGTTTTCTTTCCTGGTCTTCTAACCCCAAATTCTCCTTGGTGCATATAAAATGCCCAAATGGTGCTGCACATGCACTGTCAACTACAGCTGTAAGAAGCCAATTGTCAAAGTATCAAAACATCATATTTGCTATAAATTTTATCTATTAGAAAATAAGACTCATTTATAACATACCTCTGGAAAAGTAAAACATCCTGGAAAATAGGAATATTTCAACCCTGGACACCTGGGCCTGGGAAGTAACCTGGGTTTTTTCACATTCTAGCCACTGACTTAGAAGGCAGCTGTGTGCCTCCTTGGATAAATTCAAGCGGACAAGCTGACAAAGCAGTGAGAAGAGTGACACTGTATTAGATTTCTCTTTTAATTAGGCATTTTGATCACTGCAATTCGCAGTGCAGGCTGCACAGGATTTTCTGATCTCCCCGATGACAGGTTTTCAATCCCTGAGGCATTTCGTAGGGATGTTTAAGGAGATAAATCTAGACTGAACACATGGCTGGAGTTGTTCCTTCATTTGTTCATGGCTCATTCTGCTGTTGTGGTAGCATTTGTCTGTAGGTGTGTACGTGCTGTGTGGTACAGATAACACAGCCCTAGCAGGCACAGGATTTCCCTGAGTCCTGTGTGGGGTTTGTACTTCAAGGGCTGTGTTGCCCTCATTCTTCTGTGGGGACTTGAATTTCCCCATTCACTAATAATTTTCAGCTCTAGGCTCTCAAAAACCTTTAAAAATCCAGGGTCTTGGCAGCTTATGGGGCCAAATAAGATGGGAGCCTGAACATGGCATTGTCACTCTACCACTTGTATTTACGGCTAGTTGTATATATGCCATCATTAGACATGATGGTGCATATATAAACCAGTTTCAAAATGTTGCTATTTATCTGCACGGCAGCAGCAACAAGTCCCAGTGATTCCCTGGCAGAGCTTTTCCATGCAGTCTTTGCCTTTAAAAAGTTCGTTTTCAGCAAGTTGTTGCACTGGCAGTGGATCTGCTATGCACCAGGCAGAGGTAACGTGGATAGCTCTCTGGAAAGCTCTCAGTGCCTTGGCTGCTATACTGCTGTGCACTGTGATAAAGTCGAGGTCTCTTCCCTTGTACCACATTTTATCTTGTTAAAAAGTTGTCTGCTGACAAGTGGGTGCTGTTGATGGGGTGCTGCTATGCACTGTGTGCTGGCGATCCCCTCCATGAACCAATGGTGAGCTGTGGAGCCTTCACCAACACATGCTGAGTTCTCCCCTTCACTGCACGGCTGAGGCTCATTATAAAATGCTAGCTAGCAATGGGTTTGGGAAAACCAGCATTGTATCTGTCTCCGTGCATGGGGACCATGAGTGCTTTCTAAACAAGCTATACTGCAGGTCCAATTCCTTTTATCTACTAGACAGAGTAAAATAAAGCAAATTAAATGAATTACAAAGACTTAGCAGGCTTTTAGTTTCAGCAGTGCTGAGGACTATCCGCTTATCTCTGTATAGACAGGTTTTTGTAATGGTAATTAGGCATTACTTTGCCATTGTGCCTTTCAACAAAAATGGGTTTCCCTGCTGTTTTCAAACCTTGATCAGGCTTCCCTTTGGACTGCTGTGCTAGCGGCTGTGAAAATGGCAGGGAATTATTTCTCTGATTTGTAGCCATCACTTCTGCTTTCAAACAACTGCGAGACGGCTCACAGCCAGCATGTGTTATGCTGGTGGAGTGTGAGGACTGTGGCAATTCAGCAGGGTCTTTGCTTCACGTTCACCGAGCTGCTAAGGACAGACTGACACTGCAGGGGTTGGTACTGCCGTGTAACGTGGTGAACAATTGAATAGTTGTCTGCCTTTTCGAGGCCCTGCCATTTTAATTGTATAGGCTCTTTTATTTTGCTGCCCAGAGCAATCAGTGAGGCTGGTAACTTATTACAGCTTGAAATGCAGCTGAGGCATTGATGCTGACAGCAGGGTCCCTGCAGCTCGGCTGAACGAGCCCAAGAACTGACAGAGGTGGGAGGACAGGGGATCTTACGGTGCCTCCGAGGGGCCCATGGGCAGTCCTGTTGGTGCCCTGTCAAATCCTGCCTGGAATCATGGGCTCCTATGAGAAACGGGTGTGTTGAACATGTGGGGACTCAGCTCAGAGTGGTGCTGCAGCTGCAGCTGCAGGGTCTGGCCAGCACAAGCCCTATAGCGAGGGACTGTAGGGGAGCTGTGCTCATCCCTGTCAGAGCACATCCTGCTTTCTCCTGCCCTTTGCTCTGGGAGGGAACATCTTTTTGGGATGTTTTCCTGCTGGCTGCAGTCCCCTGTGGTGGGGAAGGCTCTGAGCAGCTCAGCTGCATCTTTGTCCACCAGTGGTCCCCCAGACTGGGCCTGGGACATGATGAGCCCCAGCAAAGAAAGGAAGCCTCTTCAGTGAGGACGGCAGCCCTGCATGGCCCTGACATGGCAGCAGCCACTGTGGTTTCAGACTGGCCATGGTGCAATCCCCAAATCCAGTGATCTTCCAGAAACCAGCAAACTTTAAGAGAAGAGGAAGGAGGGGTTCCTTTGCCCACAGCTGATGAATCTGTGCACAGAAGTGCATATTCAAACACTGCGAAAGATGCTGTAGGATACATCTCATTAGCATACACTTCTCTTTTTACTAATCAAGTCAGTGTGAATAACTTTGCTTATGATTGTGTTTGATTGTATTAGTGAATTATAGACTTGAAAAGTCTTCTTTTTTAAGCCTGCAGAAGGCAGCAGCATTATTACTGAACTATTTTTAGACAATTTTGCAGATAGCATACTCTTGTTTTTTACTGTTTCATTATAACAGGATTTTACATAGAGACCTCCAAGGAAAAGGAAATGTGCCCCACACAGGTGGCTATTAGATAGGTTTGTATGATAAGAAGGTACATTTTCGGAGTCATAAGTCACTTCACACCCTTGTACTTTCTACCAAGCAGCAATGGTGATTCTGTGCCAAAAATATTCCCCCCGTTGATGTTGCTACTGCTCCTGGCAATGCAGCAGAGCCATGAATCAGACCTGTGGCAGGCATTAAAGCCCAAGACCAGCAGTCCCAGCTTTTGAGCAGACCTTGGCTTGTGGCTACACTGTTTGCTGAGCTGGAATTGGTACTCAGTAAAAAATCTGCTTTCTTTAAATGGGCTTTACGATCCAGGCTGAGGGTGGTATGCTTGACTGCAGTATTTATGCACTCTGCAGATCTTTTATACTACTTGTCTGAAAGCACTTTTGATAAAGGTTGATACTGCATTGCTTCAGTTGAACAATGAAGCCACATGTGCACCCCACATTGGACAGATCTGTCACTGAGAAGTGCTGAACATTACAAACGTTAAGGAAGAAATACTGTGTGTTATTTTAGATGTGGAATTAATAGAGCCTGTTGATAATTAGGCCGTTAGTAAGCAGTACCCTATCAGATCAGAGGGCAGATCTACAGTCCTGGCAGGAAGGGGACCTGTGCAGTTTCTCATCACATTGTGAGTATTGTGAATTCACAGGCCCTCTTGTAGATTGCTCAGGCTGGGTATGTAATGCAAAGAGGGAGGCAAAAGCAAGATGTCATGATTTATGATGTGACTTCCACTTGCCACAGTTTCATTAAACCCAAAGCTTTCCAGGTAATTTCAAAGTTAGAAGAAGGATATGAAAGTTCATATGCTGCCACCTCCACAAGGAAAAATGAGAAATTTATGAGATATTTCCCTTTGTTCAGCCTTTCCGGGTATTGTCACCGATCAATGAGAAATACTACCAGTAGCTGGGCAAAGAATAACTCAGCCTTTCTTTTTAGATACCATTATATGCAGTTGTGTTTTTGGTTTAGTGTTTTTGGATTGCTAAAGTAAAATTGAGCAGGGTTAAAAGGGAGGTAAACTCCTGGTCTACCTGCTTACGGATGAAGGAAAAGATAACTCCTACCTCCATACTGTTCTGACCGCTAAATAAAACACCATGGTGCCACTACAGTTTAAAAGCTCACAGACAAAATTGCATTTTAAAATGCACACATAACTTGCCTGGACTTACAATATACCAAAATGAATGGGTGATGTTTTCTGCTCCAGTGATGAAGAGTGATTTATCCGTCAATCCTGGAGTTATAATTACAGGTGAAAACTGAGTGAGCACGGAAAGTGGATTTCCTTGTAACATTAAACCTCTGCAGCGGTCCTTTCAGGCCACAGAGGTTTTAAGGCCATGGCACGGCACAGCTTCAGCCCTTGGTAAAATTTATGGGTAGCTGCTCTCTTTCCAAATGATTTTGCAGAAGGGGAGCAATCTGGGACAACCTGACAGCCCACCCAGACCATGGGGTGCAGTGAGAATCATGAAACCATAGAGGGGATAAAAAACCCAGTTCTGTCTACTCAGTATTTTAATAAACTACTTGGATCTTATTATAAAATCAGCACCTGTGTGGAACACTATGTCCAGTTACAGACGGGTGTAGCTTCCCATGCTACAGCCACAGGCAGTGATCTGATCTCACGATACCCTGACCCCATCTAGGCAAGAGTTACCAGGCCAGGCTTGGAGCTGATGGGGAGCAGAAATGGGTGCAGTGCTGAGGCAGGTGCAGTAGCAGTGGGCTTCTGACACACCAGGAGAGCAGTGGGATGAAGCAGGAGGCAATTCTCCTCTCATAAGACCAATACTGGACTGTTATACAGTGTTCTGCTGCCTGTATTTTAAGGAAAAAAGTTCCAACTGAACCACCAAAATGATTTGAGGGGTGTAGAAAGAAAATTCATATCTGGCAAGAATTAAAGAGCTCCACATGCTTATGCTGCCTGAAATGCAATGGAATGGTGTTTTGCGTATGTGTTTTCAGGGAGATATTGTCTGGTATTAAGAAACTTTTTAATGTAGTTGAAAAAAACAAAGGAGCCTGACTGGGAGCTAAAGCAGAATTAATTGGATTGGCAAAAAGGCATGAGTTTTGAAAGCTCTGGAGTTTAACTTTGGGCCAGCTTCTGCAATGAATCCAGTAAGAGCAGGTAGAACCTTTTCTAGCAGATAGAGGAAGCCTACACTGTTGTTCCTGTACCGGGGGGTGATGCACGTGGTGCACATGTTGTGGTGAGGTCCTTCCTGCAATGCTGTGATCCATCCAGCTGCACAGAAGGGTTTAGGTCCATGGACCATGCTGGAGCCTCACACCAGTCATTGTCTCTGTGGCCACCAGTCTCTGTAGCTTACAATATGCAGGGCTGATGGCCCCTCTGGACACGATGAACCTGTGGCTTCCTGTGGTTCCCAGCTCATGTCTATTCTCCACAAGCATTATCTGTGACTTTGCAAAAACCCTATGGACTTCCCTATCCTCTCATTATGGAAAGGGCTCTTGGGGGTGTCTGGACATCCTTGTGTCCCAAGGTCAGATGAGCTCCCCCGTGAACTCTACCTCCTGGTTCCTATGCTGTTATTTTCAATGAAGAGCACATTTTTTCTGAAGCAAAAGCATGGATAAATTTCTTCTGTCCTCTCTTTGAGACTCAGAGCTTCCTTGGAAATTACCCATTCCTATTGTGCTAGAAGAGAGACTCATAAACCATGACAAGCCTTATCACTTCTTCAGTGTGCTGCTTTAATCATGAGTTACACTGGAAAGCTATTCTTGCTGAGTGCACTCCTGAGCCCTTTCAGTGCTGGCACAAGCTCTGAGCAAGCTGCGCCCCCAGCACGGCAGCCCTGGGGTACCCAGCCCTGTCGTGGGCCATGGCTGGTCCCTGTGCTCCTCTCTGTAAAAACGACTGCTGCCTGAGGTACCAACAGACAACAGACTGGATTCCTTGTTCAGCTGGAAACACAGGTACTCGTATGAAGGCAATTATGGAATGTTTCTGCCCAAGGTGCTCCCTTGTAGCAGCTCTGTTCAGCCTTGAGGATGAAGAAGAAACTGGTGATCAAGTGAAACGCTACCTAGCTCTTCAGCTGAGTGCACATACACACCTGCGCACATAAGAGAAAACTCATCTTTTTCTCTAGTGAATCCTACAGAAGAGATTATAATAAGATTTTGAGCATACACTGCTGTTATGCATGTTGACATCAACATGGGACATCAACAAGGCACATGGGAAGCGTGAAAGGAGATAAGATGCAAAATGGTCCTGTAATGCATGCTGAGGATTTTCTGGGGAAGAGATTTTGTTTGCTAAGTTTTCAAAAATAACAGTGACATCTAAAAAAGACGGGTTTATTTTCCTTTGGAGATTAAAAGCCTGCAGTCTCCTGCAGTCAATTATCATGTGGGCACTGCTAGCACAGGTAAAGGGATTGCTTCTAGCCATACCATTAGCACTCAGCAAGACAAAAATATTCCAGAGTTAATTATGGATCTAGTAACAAGCAATTATCAACAACTCCATCATCCTCACTCTGGTTCATGAACTTTGCTGTTCATTTGCTGTGTGGGTGCAGGGTGACCGTCTGACCAGCAGCACCCCTGCAGTGGGACCAGCAGCCACTGCACCTCGCTGGTACATGCCTTGTACGCTGCCCAAAGGATGACACCAACCCAGCAGGGTCAGGAGATAATTGCCTGTGTCTTGGGCCCAGAACCAGGTAAAGAGATAGCCTGCGCCATCTAAATATGCCTGCCAGCAGCTGTGACAACATTCACATGACAGCCAGCATCTGAAGGGAGGAAGCAAGAGAAGGATAGTGAGACTGAGGGTCAGCCTCCATTTCATCAAACCTGGCAGACACAAGACCGGAGCATTAAAGCTGTAAGCAATGGTGCTATCTTCATTGAGTCCACAATCAGCTGAAATGTTGGCTCCTCCACCAGTGATAGACTAAGAAATTAAGAATTTCATTCCCATGGCCATCAAAAAGCTGACAGGACAAGCTACCATTGAAATGGTGAAACGTATTAAAAAAGCATGCACGCCTGCATTAACCACTGCTTGCAAGATTTACCTCAAACCACGTCCATGCAGTGTCCTGATTTAATGTGAATTATGTGTCTGATTAAGGCTTCCTTGGGGCTGCCCTGGGGATGGGACCCACAGCTGTGTCTAATGGCAACCACAGTCAAAGGAAAAGCAGACTGAGTGTTTGCCAGCCTGTCTGTAAGACTCCAGCTGATGATTTTGTGCAAAGTGAATTAATAAGTTTTACTCTGATTCCCCCCCAGAAGACAGGTAAGAAGCCAAAAACCAAACAAGAAACACAGCCACAACAGTAAATGTGTTTGCTTTAAGGAGTGGAAACCACAGTTATGTTTCTAGACCATGAAGCTACAGGCTTCCTCAAATTGAATTAATTTAATGGGTTATACATTTCTCCCATAGAGATGTGTGTGCTGAAATGTGCATCTCCAGACGAGTGTAGGGAGATCTGGCAGACACCTCTGTACCCCTTAGCAAGGTATAGGTGCCCTGTCTGCCCCTTCCCTGCAGACATGCCAAGCTGTGGCTGTAAGTGTGGGGGGAGTTGAAGGCTGCATGAGCTTTCCCAAGGAGGAACCATCACGGAAGCCAGCACTGTATGTAGCCGGTTCTGCGGCAGCAGCCCTGCCAAGTCTGAGCTCCCACCTTCACCCTGCTTCCAGCTCTGGCTCCTGCCTAGGGCTCTCTACTGCATCTTCACCAGAAAGGTCCTGTATTTGCATTCTCTTTTCCTCATTTGGCCAAACCATAATTCATCTTCCATCAAATATGTTTTCCTCACTGTTCCTATAACTCTGCTCCTCACATCCACTTTTGCCTAATGGCGTCTGTAAATAATGAATTTGCATGATAAGCATTATTTATGAAAACAAATTGCACCCTGTGTAGGTGACCTTGTGGCTTCAAGCAAGCTAATAACCATTGAAGTTCCGACAAGATAATACAGTGATACATCACTGCTCCTTCAGACGAGGAGAGAGCTGATGATCCACAGCACAGGTATGTGGAAGCAGCAGCAGCCAGAAGTATATAAAGCTGCTAATCGAGCATGTGAGCTACATAGAATCATAGACTAGTTAGGGTTGGAAAGGACCTTAAGATCATCAAGTTCCAACCTCCTGCCATGGGCAGGGACACCTCACACTAAACCATGTCACCCAAGACGTGCAAGCTCACCTTGCCTAATTTATTGGGGGAATGCAGAAGCCCAAAGCATTGGCACATTGGAAACAGGAATTCTCTGCGCTCCCTACAAAAGTGACAGCAGTAGTGATTGAATGTGGCCAGGCACTGCAGACCTGGGAGGCAGGAGCCATGCCAGGGAGATGTGGATGGCCTTGGGCTCTGCTGGTCCAGTGCCTGTGCCAGAGCAGGCTCAGTCCAGCTGGTGCTGCTCTGGATGCAGCAGGCACAGCAGTTGTCTGCCTCGGGTACTCTTGCAACCCACGGGCCTCTTGTTACATGGGTTACTTGTTGAAAAAAGCACAGCGCTACCGAAGATGAGAGAACAAAGTCAAATGACCCATTTATTATGTTACACGTTGTTTATTTCACTGTTACAAGAATTAAAAGCTGTATTACTAGGTGATGCTTTTGGTTAGGTTTCTGGTAACATTTAAATATTGGTGATGTTTTACAAATAAAGTCCATGTGATTTTGCCTCTTTTTTTCAGGAAAACTTAATTTGATTGCAAAATAACTTGTTCCAGGTCTGAGACTTTTTTCATATAGTTTCAATTTAAACTTGATTTCTCTTACTTCTTTAACTGTTAAATCACAAGCCCTTCCTATTCACATGTACCTATTTCCATCTGTAAGCTACATTGCCTTTTCTTTTCTTTCTTTGTTACAAAAGTTCCAGTGGTCTTTATGAAATCTCTGAAATGGAAAGAACACTGAAAGGGATACTTCAGCAGCACAAACTCCACAGGGAAGCAACACTACACTGGGAGATGAGGGGCCCATAAGAAGCTGAAAAGACTCTCCCCGAGGGGAGACACAGGCTGGAGGTTGGGGCCACAAAGTGGTGTCTGTGGCTGTAGCATCCCACTGGTCAGAAGGCTACTGCAGTGGAAATGCTGAGCTCTCTCAAGGGTCTGGCAAGAAACACAGTGAGAAAGGAGCAGGAGATTAGAAGAAGGTTAAAAAGGTAGTAACGGCAAGGGCCAGTTCCCAAGAACTGGTTAAATGCTCATCTGCTGGAGCACTGCATGGTGGTGCTGGGGTGAGCAGAGGCTGCTGCACTGCTCCAGTGAGCTGGGGCTGGGGAGGGCTGTGAAGAAATCCACAGGGTCCAAGCAAAGCAGTGCCACAGGCAGCACCGCACAGCCTGCCTGGGAGCAGACACAGCCAGGGGAGAAACTGCTCCTGGCTCCCTCCAGGTACTGAATCAAGAAAACCGGCGTGGTGCTTGTCTTACTCTCTCATTAAAGATCACTGTGCAACTGCATGCCAGGAAGAAATTGGATTCTGGGGATGTGTACAACAGGGAGCGATAACGAATACCACTGTTATATAAATCATTAGTCTGGCCTCACCTGTAGAACTCTGTGCTGTGTGGCCACTTCTCCTTCCATGCAAGTGTGACACCTGTATGGGTATAGCTAACATAGAAATATGGGGAGCACCAACATCACAGTAAACAGCCATAAGAGTGTGTGAAATGTGAGTATGTAACATAGTGGGAGAGGAGACAGCCAGTACTGTTTTCTTTGCTTTGTAACACGAGAGTCTCAGTGTGATCACATATATCACAAGCTAGAAATAACTGGATATAGCAGTAAATAAAAGGAAGATTTCCTTGCACACTGCAGAGCAGATGCTCTGGTCAAGAACTTGAGGTTAGAAAGGAGCTGGGTGCTGCTGGGCACAGCAAGGTGCCTGGCTCAGCTGAAGAGCTGAGGAAATGCTGAGTCCAGTCAAGGCTGCACCATGACCCATTGCCCTGAAGGGTCCTCCTGTGCTCCACAGGGCAGGTGGGATCCTGTCTGTCTCCACCAGACCCTCCTGCAGTGCAGCAGGCAGAGGAAATCGCTGGAGACAAGCACGCTGAGCTCAGACCCAGCCTGGCAATCTCTAAGTTTAATATCCCCTGCAAAGCTAATCAGAAATTATGTTTTCTCCCATGGAAATTTCTCATAGGAAAAAACCCATGGAAGTAATTTCCATTAGAACCTTCCATAAAAATAAAAACTTTTCTTTTTTTTCAAAGGGGAGAAGGAGTTGCTAAATCCCCAGATTTCCACCTATTCTCAACTAAGCTGCCTCCAGGGGACTGTTTTCAAACTCGAGGTCTCAATTCTATGCAGAAATGCAATACTTTCAAGCACACCCACAAGACTGACAGAATTCAGTCTAATCCAATATTCACGCAAAAATCCAATGTTGCACCAAATTATCATCATATGTATGTGGCTGTGACTGGGAAAAATCTTGGAGCTTCAGCAGTAGGGAAAGCCCCGGCCTGTGCTGCTCTTCCAAGACTGCTTCAAACCACGGGCTTTGCTGACTCCACCATTCTGACCTGTGCCCGTGTGCCCAGCTCAGCCTTGCTCAGCTCCTTCACGTTGGACAGAGCTTATAGCAATATCCTCCGATCAGCTTTACAGTATGATTCTAGTGGCATTTCCAGATCTTTAAATGGCAGCAAGGCAGATCACTATTAACTGAGCAGCTCCCATCCGCAGAAAGCATTGCATGCAGTGAGCACTGTCTGTCAGGCACAGGGAGCCATGGTGAGGGCCAGCTCCTGCTGCTGCTGGCTGCCCTCCACAAAGGTGTGTTTGCTTTTGGTGGACTTCCATGGGCGCTTGAAATCAGCGTGCCATGGACATGTCTCTAACGCGTCATACCAGTTTCCATCAGCCATCCCTTTGCAGGAGTGGAGCTTACACTCCCATCTGTGACCCTCAGAGAGCACTGCCACTTTATTTATGTCTGGTTATAACTGAGAGATCAGAACTTACACTAGGGTTTGCCAAACCTAGCGCAGAGGCTGGTGCTGAGAGCTGTTCAGTTGGGATGTGGCTGGAGCTGCTTCCACACAGAGTTCATGTACCTGTGGCACCCATCCCTCTGGGCTCCGTGGCTGTGTGGTGCTGGCCCTGGAAAACACGTCAGCTCCGTGGTGAAGGTGCGCTGACACCAGGACGTCTCAGGCAAACATAGACAGCAAGCCCTTAGCCCTTCATATGTGCCATGGGGGCCGGCAGTTGGTACCTTCCACACTTTCTGGGTGACCTGCCCTCTTCACAGAAAACTTTCTGAAGTTCACTGTCCCAAGGGTTACTGGTGTATAAATGGGCATTACGGGACTGTGGGCTACTATCGTGCAGTAGCAGATCTTGAGCAAATAGACTTAAATGTGCCTCTTGTTAACAGTCTTTTCATTTTAAACACAATCAACAAATTGCTCTTTCCAGTGAAGCAAGATGGAAGTACTGAGGAAACAGTAAATGTGCATTAGTCGTGACAGATAATTCACTGCGCAATCCTGCAATTATTATTATTTCTGACAAGTCATAAATAATGTAGCAGAAGAAGCGGTCCTGATGAGAGGGAAGTGATCCATCACATGTACGGGAAAACGCCCAGATTTCCTTTAAACAATGGAGCAAAACAACGTGCTCACAGTTATTTTGTTTTTTTAAAAAAATTAGGACAAAAATTTGGAAGGATGAGTGAGGGGAAAGGTAAAGAAAATTACCAGAAAAAGTTAGCAGAAAAAGTTTGGGATTTCAAACTAGTGGCTCATTTTGT
>JANHGB010042331.1:37355-49379 GCA_026283785.1 Coracopsis vasa
ATTCGGATTTTTTAAATATTTCAAAACTGGATCATCATCAATTTCCTTACCACTGTTATCCTCGACAACAATATCAGGTAATTCCAAAAGTGTGCTATTGATATGGAGAACTACAAATCCTATCACATATAAAATGCCCTTCCTGAGAGCTATGGCATTTCACTGAGATGATAAAACTTTGGCTGAAAACTTTAGCACTGGCAAACACAAGGTTTCTCTGAGTTTTGCTGAAAAAATGAAGCTGGGCATAAATTGCAGCCAGCTTATTGTCCTTACAGGTTACCTTGAACCGCTTGGTCAGGTCAGCACTGAGAATCTCAAATATTCTGCAAAATATAAGTATTTTTAAAAAATCACTGTAAACTCCTTGCTTGATTTTATAATGTCAAATCCTGCCTTCATTTTAACTCCTCAATTTTCCATTTGCTTACGAGAGCATGGAGTCCCCTGCTGATAGCAAGCTGTGATAAATTAAGTTTATCATTTTTAAAAAATACATGTTTGAGATATAACTGTTAACTCCAGCTGAAATAACTCTATAGATTCCTCTTGCATGCAAAGAAATCTAGTCAGAAGATTAGATCTCTATAACTATGTGATTTATGTGTATAAATATTAAAGACATCAGCTAATCAGGAAGCTTAAAGAATGTCAGAAGCTCTGAGTGTGTCTGTGTGCCAGCATTCAGCACACCCTGCCTGAGCGTGCAAGCAGGGGAAAGATGGGATATCCTCCTCATAATGAAATACCCACTTTGGCAGTGTGCCTGACAGCCTGCTTTGAGGGCACCTCGCTGTGGCTGCACTCCCAGGGGTTCCTCTGGGCAGTGGGTCACAGGAACTCTCTGTTTGGCCAGAGAAGCGGTCCTCATTTCGTGGGACTGATGCTGTGCTATTGAAGTTTTGTCTTGAGAATGTGAATGCAGTTTTCCCTGGACCTTTCATCTTTCTGCTGCCTGAAGAAAGTTGCTTAGGGAGTCTTATGGGAGTCTATAGCCTTAGGTGCAGACTGGTTTTCAGACTGGGATAGCGGAGCTTACAACAGCGTTTCACTTCAGTGTTGGGTGTTTAATGGTGCTCTGACAGTGTTACATGGACATCGTGGATTCACCACCTTGCAGATGGCAAACTTCCACCTGCAAGCCGATGAGTTCCTCAGCTGGGCCCCTGCACCAAGTCCAGTGGATCATGGCTGAGAAGAGCCTGGGCACCCAGCACATGGCTACTGACAGAGGGGATGGGCATCTCCTGCATCCTGGCTAGGGATCTGTGGTGTCCCAGCCAGACAGCTGTGGCTGGGTGAGCACTTTGAGCAGAAGAGATCCTGGTGGGAGTGACTACTCTAACCTTTAATATGCATGGAAACACAAGGATCCATGGTTCATCCCAGGTTGCTGCTGTTCCCTGCTCCAAGCCTAAGGATAGCCATGTGTCTGACCAGGTAACTGGGTGAACTGAGGCGATCCGTGCTGGAAGCTGCAGCTCCTCTGCCTGACCTTCTGTAAATCATTCACTTGTCAACCCAGCTGAGCACCAAATTTGGCAGAGATGAAACAGAAAAGGGTTCAAAATCAAATAATGTAATATTATTCCATAAGATTAAAAAAAAAAAAAAGAAGCAGGAATAATCTGCATCCTTGCTGCACACATTCCTCTAACAGCACAGCGCTGGCTGTGTCACTGCTTCGAGGGGTGACACTTTCCTGTCTGTCCTTTAAATCTGCTGTAGGATTGTTTGTGGTCTCCTGCCTAGTTCATGCACTGTGAGAAACATTAGCTAGTAATTCCTCATGCATGTTTTTCATCCTGTTGTTGGATATCATCATGTCTTCTATGCAGACAGCTCTTTTTCATGCTACAGAGTTTTAGTATATGTGGTCACATTTTACATGAAAGCCCATGGCCACTCCTGACGCCCTGCTCTGCACATCTACTGGCTCTCAGACAAAACCATTTGAACCACAAATCACTGGAAACAGGGAGAATATTCTAGGATTGCGTGGTTTAATCTCTTTTCCAGTTTAGTGCTGTCAGCCAGAGTGCAAGTCTGTCGTCTTTGCATTTTGGTCTCCCTCATTCCTGCATTCTCCCCACACTTTGTATTTATTTTGGTGCATTTTCTAAATTTATAAACAAGACTGCCACATTTTGTAGCTTCAGGATTTCACCTGCGAGTCAGCATATGTTTTCCAGACATATGTTCTGTTATTCCCAGCACTGGGTTTTAGTTCTGATTTGCACAGATATTTAGGATCTGGGGTTTGGAAGTTCGTAGGATAACAGAATCATAGAATAGTTAGGGTTGGAAAGGACCTTAAGATCATCTAGTTCCAACCCCTCTGCTTTCTGATACAGCTCATGCTGGATAATTGGTTATATGGACATTTGGTTGGACCTGGTAGCTGTTTGTGTCTTCTGCTATATCTCTCACAGTGGAAAATGTGATTATCTTTCCATGTTGCAGAAATAATGATCTTATAGCCCTGATAATCTAAAGATATAAGTAAGGTAAAATCTGTAGATAGAGGTCATATTTTTAATAAACATCTGATAGGTGAAATTTCAGATCTAAAGAGCTTTTGTTTCTGAAATACTGCCTTTTTTCTTCCAGCTGAAGGTAAGGTGGTAAGATAAAAGATCCTGTCCCTGCTATAAAACTCACTTGTTTATATCCTTAGAGCACTGTGGCTACAGGAGCCCTACTGCTATATCATGTGAAAGAGGCAGAATCATTTCTGCTCTCTGAGGAAAAACGTAGCAGGTTTGGAATCTCAATCAATGGTTTTAAAAATAGTCTCATGAAGCTGCTCATGTAAATGATTATTTGATAAAAAGTCCTCCATAAGACAGAAATGTTTACATTCCCTTCCTTTAGCTTTACATAACAATGCATGCAGGAAGAAACCCCTTATATGTTTGGTGCTGCACTGAGCTATTGATAATGTATGTAAGCCTTACACATATTAAAGATTATTTCACTTAACTATATGCTCCAAGCTCTTTTTAATTGCAAACAAGGATAAAAAGCTGAAATACCATAAATATAAATTTTTTCAGGGGGTTTCTTAACATTTGCTGAAGCAACATTTGCTTTGCTCTAATGCTGGATGCGCTGAATATGAGCACCATTTGTTATATTGCCCACGTAGCTCTGCAGAACTGCCACGGAGGAAACACACAGCTGTTGCAGCTACCGGAGCAGTGCTGCATCCCTCACTATGCAGCTGCCCTCCAGCCACCTCCTCTGCTCCCACTCAGAGGTGTCAGGCACTGCAGAAGCCATGGAATGGGGAGAGCTGGGAATCTGCCGGAGGCGCTGGCTGGTGCTCCAGCATGTCATCTTCAATTCATCAGTTCGAACCTGCAGAGCAGTGCTTCCACAGCTGGCTATGAAAAATGTGAAAGCAACAGCTTGAACCTGCTGAAGTCTGCAGGTGGGAGGAAGCCTGTGTGTGCCTGCCTGGGCAGCCCTGGGGTCAGGGCACACCACTGGGGCATGAGGCATCATAGGGAGAGAAAGTTGGCCATGAGCAGCAGCTGGAGCAGAGCCCACGGCACACCACCATGGTGAGTCCCTGTGGCATATCCCCATAGTGCATCCCTGTGGCACATGACCATGGCACATCCCTGTAGTACCTCCCCATGGTGTATCCCCCTGGCACATCGCCATGGAGCATCCACATGGCACATCCTCATGGCACATCCACATGGCACATCCACATGGTGCGTCCTTGTAGCACATCCCTGTGGCATGCTGAAGGAGGTGAACCACACGCAGCCTTTGCAAGAAGCCTCGCCTTCCAGAAGCCAGCATTTATCATGATACAAATGTTATTCTAAGTTTTCAATCGGTGACATAATTAATGGGATACAAGGCATACCTCGCATCATACAATACATCAAACAAGATGTGATATATTGCACACATCAGAGAAACTATTACTTATTGCAGACTTGTCCTGCGCATTTTTCTAAACCTCACAGTCCAGTTTATGAGCCGCAATGTTGTGCAGGTTTCGCCTGCTCAGGTGTCTCCTTCATGATTTATTTATTTTTCCTAATTTTTATGCATTTATTCAATCTCCTCCAAATAGTGATGATTATTTATCCCAAGACCACATGGAATTGAACCCTGCTTGGCTAGTATTCAGCTGTCTGGAGGTACCTCATTTGTCTCATGTTTGCCTTGAACATAAGTCATAAGCCACCATGGCTGCTCAGAAATGCACCTTATTTTTCTGCAAAATAAAGACATAATTCTGCAAAACAAACACACAAATACAGTGTAAACTGCATTGGGTTTGCATGGTGAGGTTTTGGTGATGGTGGTGGGCTACAGGGATTCTGTCAAAAGCTGCTGGAAGCTTCTCCCATGCCCAATGCAGCTGATGTCAGCTGGCTCCAAGATGGACCCACCAGTGGCCAAGGGGTGTGGGGAAGGTGTTTTTATATTGGGTTTTATTTCTCACTATCTTACTCTGACTTGATTGGTAATAAATTAAACTGATTTTCAAAGTCGAGACTGTTTTGGCAATGATGCCAACTGGTGAGTGATCTCCTCCAGTCCTTATCTCGACCCACCAGCTTTTCATTCTATTTTCTCTCCCCCATCCAGCCGAGGAGGGGAATGACAGCGCAGCTTTGGTGGTATCCAGCCAGGGTCAGCCCACCACAAAATAAGTACTTCAGTATTTTTTTCTGCATTTTTTATTAAATAAGAATCAAGATTTCTCTCTTTTCCAGAAACTGTTTTTGCTTCCAAGCCCTTTTCCACCTGCAGTTTCAGGTCTCCCTTCCCTACAGTTCATATCCAGCTATCTCTACTGGGAAAAGGGTACTGAAAAAAGAATGGATGGAATAGAAAATGAAACAAAAACATTGAAGATTTGAGAAGTGGAAGGTCATTGTGGATCCATTCCCCCCACTGTTCACAAGAGGATTTGCCCCTGCCCAGAATTATTTTTCACCAAACATGAAGCCCCGATCACAGGTTTTGCAAGATGATTCTGCCTCCCCACATCGCAAATAACCTCCCTGGGTGCTGAGTCATCACTTCCACCACCACTTCCATCCCATGAGATCTCCTTCCTGTCTCTGGGGAGGAACAACTGCCTATTTCCTCTCTCACTAATCTCAGTTTGCCACACGGAATGCCATTGCTCTTTCCTTTTCAACATTTCTGCCCCTTGTGGGCTGGAAATCAGGGATGGACCTAAAGGCAGGACTGAGGTCAGCTGTACTATGTAACTGCCCTGAATCAGATTAGAATGAGGTATTTCTATCCCCTGCATGGGCAGCTGCACTGTGCCATGTGCTGTCCCCACATTGCCATATGTGAATGGCCAGCTGTTGGCTTTCACTGTCAGAGCACTTCCTCAGAGCTGTCAAGAAGACAGTGTAGGCAGACAAATCATTAACCAGAAATTACTGGCAACCTGTCCTCCTACAAGACAGGTAACAGCTCTATGTACTGTCACAGTTATGGCATGGTTTGACCTGAGACATTGGCTACGATTACTGAAGCAGACAGACTGTCCCTTGCAATGGGAATAGGATTATTCCAAGTAGCTCACTGAAGCAGGAACAAAGTTGTTAGTTAAGATGAATAAAATTAATGAATTAATGAAAAACTTAAAGGGTTAAGTGATTTGTACCCAAGAGGCATTGAGGTATGATATTACCATACGACTAATTGTAGCCCATAGCCTGCTGCTGACTTATACAGAATCATAGAATCACAGAATGGTTTGGGTTGGAAAGGACCTTAGGATCATCCAGTTCCCATCCCCTGCCATGGGCAGGGACACTTTCCATTAGAGCAGGTTGCTCCAAGCCGCATCCAGCCTGGCCTTGAACACTGCCAGGGGTGGGGCAGCCCCAGCTTCTCTGGTTAACCTGTGCCAGCGCCTCACCACCCTCTTCCCAATATCTAAGTTCGATCCTTTTGCTGCCCTCATTTTGATGCTAATGAATTTACCAAGATCTCCTCTATTTCCAAACTTTGTAGTGAGCAGTGGCAACAAGCATTTTTTAGGGAAGAAATTAACATCTGGTGTGTGACACAATGAAGGAAGAATGCAAAAAGGAGAGAGAGGTACAACTTCATGGATGGATTTCTCTCATTTGTTAGTACTGGTTTTGGGGAAAGTGGAATAGGAAAAAACCACCTTAATTTAAGTTTTATTCAATGTCAACCTTCTCACCATGAAAAACTGTAACTGTGCTGGTGGGTTATTTAAATAAACCACAAGATGCCCACAGAATCTACCCTGCAGAACTAAAAGGAAATCCAGTTGTTCCAAGCCATTGCTTAAGAAAAATGTAAGGCCAGGCTGTAATAGTGTGCAGAGTACCGTTTGCTTTAGCAATGTTGCCTTATTTGTTTCCACAGGATTCTCTCAGACATGTTTCCATCCTTGAAGATTTTGCAGAACTTGCCTGGAAAAGGCCACAAGATATCTGTGGGTGTCCTCAACACCCCTATGTCCTGGACAGCTCTTTAACGGGGCTGTGGTGGGTGCTGCCTGGGAATGGGTGTGGAGAGCAGCACATCCTTTTCATTTGGGGCTCAGTGGAAGGGAGGAAGGGAGAAATACCCCCAGATACTGTTTGTTTGCCATGAGAGTCTTCTCAAACTGACATCCCTCTGGGTCTTACTGCCTCATCCCACCTTTCCTGTGAGCCTTCATCACCACAGCTCTACGACTGAACTGCTATTTACCTACTAACAAAAAGATGCTGGTCACTGAGTTTGACTTGACTGTTGAAATATCAACACTTTTCAGACCTCGACAAAGTTTGCAACTGGCTGGCCAGTGTATAGCCTCATTTTTATACTGCAAATGTGATCCTTTGGAATGGAAGCTCCCGAGAGTTGTTACACAAGTCTTAAATTCATTATTAACAATGGAGAACTGTTAATTATAGAACTGTAATGTAGAATTTGGTAATTGCTTACTATACAAACACTTTAAAGATTTAAAGAATACATCTAATTGCTGGTTTCTGACAGAAAGCAGGCTTGAAATAAGCCCAGGGATGGTAAAGCGGGTGGCTCGGCAGCCTCACAGAGTATTTGCAGATTAAGTGCAAAGTGATGCTAAGTGGCTCCACCAGCCGGTTACCACTGAAAGGGGAGATGCTGGTCACCCACCTCTTCCTTGTCCTGCTTCTGCTTCTGGATGTGCTATATTTCTTCTGCAGTGAGGGGCTGAAGGAGACGCCAGAAGGCATTTCTTGGTACAATTTTCTGTCCTTAGTGGTAGTTTAACTTCAAAATTAACCCAGGAATAGCCTATATGTTTTTACTAATTGCATGGAAACAGTGTTGAAGATTATGGAGTAGCTCTTTGTGAATTAGCCATTGTACTGGATTTGGCTAGGCTAGAATTAATTTCATAGTCAATTTCTTCATAGTAGCTGGTATGGGGCTGTGTTTGGGATCCGGTCTGGAAACAGAGCTGTTGATCAACAGGGATGATTTCATTACTGAAGAATGGTGCTTACACAGTCAAGGGCTTTTCTGCCTCTCACCCCACCAGTGAGCAGGCTGGGGATGCACAAGGAGTTGGGTGGGGACACAGCCAGAACAGCTGATCCCAACTGACCCAAGGGATATTCTATACCACATGGTGTCACGCTCAGCAATAAACCTAGGGAGAAGGAATAGGAAAGGGGGATGTTCGAAGTGATGGTGCCCTGCTGTCCTAGAGATGGCTGAGCACCAGCCTGTGATGGGAAGTGGTGAATTAATTCCTTGTTTCACTTTGCTTACATGCGTGGCTTTTTCTTTACCTATTAAACCATCTGTACCTCAACACACCGGTTTTCACACTGCTGATTCTCTCCCCATCCCACTGTGAGAGAGTGAGTGTCTGGATGGCCAGAGCTGCCCACTGGTGTGAAACCAGCACAGCCAGCCACATCAAGACCCATGCCAGGTGCTGGGCTGGTGCCTGGAGGTGCACTGCACCATGGCACAGGCTGATTATGGCTATTCACTGCGCTGGTCTTGTCACTGCCCTGAGACTCCTGCGCCTGGTCCACAGCACCAGGAACAAATACAGCCTGCATGCACAGCCTGCATCCCTGCTGCCTTGGGCCCCTGCAGTGGGAGTCAGGGTCCCTCTGGCCCAAGCACAGTCTCTGGCCCGGCGGGTCAGTGGTAGGAGGGGGTTTGGGACATGCTGGGGTCAGGGCTGGGAGCTGCTGCCACCATAGCAGGACCATACGGTCTCCAGTGCTGCCTGTCTCACTGCAGGCGAGGGAAGCAGCAAAACCGCATTTGGCTAGCAGGGTAGTTTTACACATTTTTCATTAAACCTATGTTAAATATGGAAATACTGCAGAAATGAGACTTGGTATTTCATGTGTGAGCTCTTTTGCACATTTCGGTGTTCCTCATGTTTGGAGTTAAAAACAGGATTGACAAAGCTCTCTTCTGGTGTTCTGCTGGAAATGTACTTAGGTTTACTGAATTGCTATAATAAATTTGCTTTAAAAACCTAATCTAAAATCAGACAGTTAATAAAATCTCTAGAAGTGCTTTTCCAGTCAGATGAGCAAGGTAAAATATTATTTCTTTTTTCTTCTTCTGTTTTTTTTTTTTTTTTTTTTTTTAAAGAAAACTAATTCATTGTTATTGTGTCATAGCTGGAGCTCTCCTTGAAAAGCAGCTCTCTCGGATGTGACTAGCAACATAATCCTGTCCTGCACTCAGCCAGCAGTTCAACAAGCTTGTCCCGGAACTTAAAGAGATTTTTGGTGGTCATATATGGAGTATATTTTTGGTCCTACTGATTGAGAACATCTTACCCATGAGTATCTGTAGTTTTCCAGAAGGTAAAAAGCTTTTCTGGCAGCAGCTCCTTCTGCTATGTAGTTCGAAACTGGAGAAGTGGTAAGAGAGAAAGCTAAATGGAGACAATAGTACCTGTTTCTTTACTGCATATGTGATCCTTCCATTGGAATGAATAAAGATAAAAATCCCACTTGAACATTGAAAAATGCCTCTCTGAAATATAACTGTGCAGTGCTTTATTTAGGTTCCTCCACAAAAGGGAGAATTTGAGTGAAGTTGCCCCAAATGGGTGAGCAGTTTTAAAGAGAACATAAGGAGTGAGAAAACTTGCAAAGAGAGTGTGTGTGTGGGAAAGATTATCCATGAAAGGGAACTACATTTTGGAGACAGTGGAAACCTTGGAGAAGGGATTTCCAGAAGAAAAGAGGTCTTTGCAAAGCATGTAGAGTGCCACATGAAAGGTTGATGAGCAACACAGAGGGCAGTAAGAAGGCTACCCTGTGTTATGGCTGGGGCAAAGACTAAAGGAAATCTGAAAGGCACACAAACAGAATGACTAATTGACTTTACGGTGTTGGTAAGGCTGTGATGCTGAATTAAATATCTATGAAGACAGGTGGTGGGGAAAGGAAATGAGTTTATGGAGACAGAGGCTGTGGAAACGGAGGAGGATGAAGAGCAGCTCAGACTACTGAGTTTCCTATGCACAAAGAGGAGGTCTTCATCCCAGGGTACTGTTGTGACAGACCAGAAGGGATGATTTTAATAACTGTCAAACTGGGAATGACATCAGCAGGTGCAGAAAAAAGCTGCACTTGCTCCTGTATTTTAAGAAAGGCTGAAGTGAGTCCTCATCAGTGTGCAAAGTTGCAGGGAAATTGAGAGGAAAGAGGAGCTGAAGACAAGTGGATGTGGGTAATTTGGGATTCAGAGAAGTTGGACTGCAGAAAGGCGAATTGCAGCAGAGTTCCCCAGCCAGTAACAGTTTTCTTAATGACTGACTCCTGGGTGGGATTATCATGAACCTTATAATGTATAGATATAATGCGCATGGGCTTCAGGAGGGAAAAAGTTGATTTAAGTTTGGCAGGATGGAGACACACCTGATACATACTGGGCAGGGGAGGAGCTGGGGGGCAGCTAGCCTGGGTTAGGTGCAGCATATGGACCTGGGGCGATCATGTTTAGTCTGCAAGAGAAGCTGTCACAAAGAACCGAAGTACATGAGCAGTGCTTGGAGAGGACAGCAGTAGGGAGTAACTCTCAATAGAGACAAAGGTCTTAACACAGAAGAAAGGGCTTTGTTTCCCATTCTGCAGTAGGGAACTACAGCATGAGCAGATGTGAGCCTTACTGTAAATGCAGCTCCCAGCCTTGGTACTTTTCCACTCCCTGGCAGCCTTGTCTGATGAACTGGGAGTTCAACATGGTGACTGGCCTCTCCGATGTGTCTGCCCAGCACCACGGGGACATGGGTGCAGTCTGCTGCAGTGCAAACAGAAGCTGGTAGCACTGACATGGGAAAAAGCACCTGCAGATTTTATTGCTGAATGATCAACCTGCTGGGCACTAGAGCAGTGTTTTGGTGGGTATATATAGGAAAGTGCTGCAAGAGGCAAAAGAGTGCCTGCCTCAGATGCTCCTGTGCCATCTCTCTGCGGTACCTGAGCACAGCTAGCACCTTTGGGGCTCTGTTTAGAAGAGAAATCTCAGGGGACTCAAGGATGCATCTTGTCAATGTAGAAGAAACCGGGATGCCCACCCCAGGCATGCCTGCCACTCCCACTACTTGAAACGAGGGCAAACCTCTGCTTGCTCCCAGCACCTGGACGACGCTCTGCCTGGGGCTGTGTAAGGCCAGCAAGGCGTTAAGCCGAGCAGAGACTTTTGTGTTGAGTGTTCACATTTCAGCTGCCCTGATCTCCTTCCTAAACAGATATCAGGTAAGCAGATTTTCAGGTCAGCGCCAAGCGACAGCTCCTGCGCGGGCTCCTCAGGACTGCGGAGAGCAGGCTGGAGCTGCTGCCGACGGGAAGATGCTTTTCATTAAGATGTCTGCCATTGGCACTGCAAAGTTCACACTGAGCTGCAGTAACACGTACAGATCTCTGTGAGGGGAGAGGCTGAGAGGGGGAGACACCACTACATCAGGGCAGTCTCTCGGTAACGGGAAAGGCATTTCTGAAGGGTATTATCCCTAATGCAGAGGGAAGTGCTTCCAGAGCCGCTTTTTACTCAGTGCGTAGGGACAACTGCTGTTTCATGCAGCTATCTGAAGTGCTTGGTCATTGCTGTGTAAAGGACACTTTCTGGAGATACAGTTCCCATTTCCTGTGTAATTTCATGTTCCTGTGCACCCTGAATGCATATTCATATTGCATATTCATATTGCTCATTGACTTCATAAGGGCACAGCATCTTTGAAATCTGAGTCTGTAAAATAACAGTGGTGGAGGTGTGGGTTTGCTTTTTTTTTTCCCTTTTTATAGAAGTCAGAGAATCTGATTAACTGTTTGATATTCACATACCTCCTTCTGGAGAGGGAGCGAGGCCAGAGAGATGCTTTGTTGGGCCTGTCTGCAGAGGAAGGGGATGCTCAGGAGTGGGCAGCATGGTGGCAGCTCTGGACTTCACTGGGAAGAAGGCTCAGGCAAGAACGGGCACCTGGCTTCAGGAACAAGACCCTGAACAGGGGTGAAGGGGCTGCCCCCCACCCAGGGGTGCCCAAGGGGTGCTTGGCTCTTGGATTCTATGCCAGCACACCTGGTACCCCAGGAGCCCCTGACCTTCTGGGAAGGCAGCTGGCTGTGGGGACGGGCACCTGCTGTCACATCATCACAGCAAGGCAAACCCTGGAAAACCCCGGCTTCTCCCTGTGCTTGGGCAGAGGCTCCCAAGAAGCCTCTTCCAAGAGGCTGAAGTGACCAATTTCTCCCTTGGAGGGCTGGGTGACCCTCTGGGCAGCGGACAAGGTGCCTTTTGGAGGGGACGAAGTGCCCCAGAGTGGGGTCTTACCGTACAAAGGAAACCCACTTCCCAGAGGGGGTGATGGTGCAAGTCCAGCACAGTCTGGCAATCCTGACACAAGGGGAAACCCATCTGACAGAATCATAGAATGGTTTGGTTTGGAAAGGATCTTAAGATCATTTAGTTCTAACCCCCCTGCCATGGGCAGGGACACCTCACACTAAACCATGTCACCCAAGGCTCTGTCCAGCCTGGCCT